>PVIC010000467.1:91494-122973 GCA_004025085.1 Thryonomys swinderianus | reverse complement strand
CGGCAATCCTCCTGTCTCTGCCTCCCGAGTGCTGGGATGACAGGCGTGAGCCACCACGCCCGGCATTGTGGTATGCGGTGTTGATTGCTGGTGGGCGTGAGTCTCCACGCCCAGCATTGTATGTGGTTTCCGGGGATCAAACTCAGGACCTTGCGCTTGCGAGGCAGGCGCCGGAACCACTGAGCTAACCCTCCGGCCCATTTTTTCCTTTTTTTAACAATCAAGTTTTTCTCTCTTCTTTACTTACGCCATTCCCTTTACCCTTTGAATATTTTCTTACTATTTCACAATACATATTATACATTAACCTTATATTCTGTATTGTATGTACTACTTCTGCTACATATTTACATGCAAATATAGGGTTTATGTACATTCACTTTTGTCAGTTTTGTTTTCAAGTTTATAAACAAAATTAAAAAGACATTACAGATAGTGGAAGATTTAAATTAGAAAATCAGTAATAACTATACTTATTTGGCACTTATTTTTGACTAAGCAGAGTCTATGATTTTTAAGTCATTTGAAAGTATTTCTATCATTACTATTATTTTGCTTTTTAAAAGAGATATGATCTCATCATAGTATAATCATTCAAATGATTAGATATGTCTTTAAATGAAGTATACAATAAATTATGGATTTTAGTGAGGCATTTTCTAGATTCTTACTCTGCTCATTTCACAGAAAACAGCGGTGTTGGTGGTTTATATGGAGCATGAGTTGGAATAGAGAGAAAGGATGGCACTCATCTAACACAGGGATCAGGTCAAACCCAGAAATCTCCATGCTATCACATGCATGAGTTTGAAGACTTTTGAATTAAGCAAAAAGCCAATGGAATTTGAAACTGGAGATACTTCAATTTCTCATTTACAGAGAATGAAACTAATTCTGTGAATTATCAAAATATAATTTTCCCAAAGCTGTTTGTCCAGATAATAACAAAGGTTCAGAGATATGATTGGTGCTGTGGATGACAGGGATAAGTAAAGACAGGTACAACAAAATGCTGAACAGACATTGTAGATTCAAATGATACAAAAATATTTTCATAAAGGGAGAGGCTAAGAGGATACTAGAATACAGATACCTTTGTGAAATTTGTTGATTAGAAGAGAATTATTAATTTTGTCTAGCCTTTTCCAATTTCCCTGGGGCTGCAATCCTTTATTTATGTATATAAAATTATTTTGTTACACAATCATAAAGCAGAACTTTATTCTAGAATAAAACTTTGAACCAATGTAAAAACACACACAGTAAAGCAATGAAATTTGCCATTGCTCTGGGTAGAGTACAGAGAAGCTTTTCAAAATATTTCAGTTTTTTATGGAAAACAATGGTCTTTTTTCTGCCTCCATTTCCACTACTGTCTAGAAGTTGCATCTTGAACTATAAAGACAAGAAAGCTCAGGCTCAGTCAGGTGGGCTAATAAGGTTATAGACTAGTTCCTGAAATACACATAGAAACCAGCTATAAAGAGAAAAAATATTCCTAGAACAAATCTATATGAAGGACATTGGAATTGATGAATTATCACTGGCTTAAAGTTTCTCATTTCAACCCCTTGACCTTGCTCATTTTCAAGTAAATTCAATTAGAAATATAGCTAACTCCAAGTTTTCTGAGAAATCTCCACACGTATCTCCACAACGGTTGCACAAGTCTGCAATGCCACGAAGAGTGGAGAAGGGTTCCTTTCTCTCCACAGCCACGCCAGCATTTATTGTTCGTTGATTTTGTGATAGCGGCCATTCTTTGTGGAGTGAGACGAAATCTCAGTGTTGTTTTCATTTGCATCTCTCGAATGGCCAGTGATGTTGAACATTTCTTCATATGCTTCTTGGCTGCTTTGACTTCTATCTCTGAGAAGTGTCTGTTCATTTCAGATGCCCATTTTTGAATTGGGTCTTTAAACTTCGGGGGGCTGATCTGTTTAAGTTTCTTATATATTGTAGATACTAGCCCTTTGTCTGATAAACAGCTAGTAAAGATTTTTTTCCCATGTTGTTGGTTGTCTTTAGCAGAGCCAGTGACTTCTTTTTTTTTTTTGAGACAGGGTCTTGCTTTGTAGTTCAGGCTGGCTCTGAGCTCACCATGTAGTCCAGGCAATCCATGAACTCAGTGATCCTCAAGTCTCTGCCTCCCGAGTGCTGGGATTACAGGTGTGAGGTACCATGCCCGGCACTGTGGGATATGGTATGTGGAAATGATTGCTGGTGGGCGTGAGTCTCCATGCCCAGCATTGTACGTGGTCACCAGGGATCGAACTCAGGACCTTGCGCTTGTGAGGCAGGCACCGGAACCACTGAGCTAACCCTCCAGCCCAGCAGAGCCAGTGACTTCTTTTGCTGTGCAGAAGCTTTTCAGTAGGATGAAATCCCATTTGTTGATTTCTACTAGTAGTCCCATTTGACCCTGCTATCCCCCTGCTAGTATACCCAAAAGAATTTAAAAACTCATATTAGAAAGACAGATGTACACCCTTGTTCATAACAGTGCAGTTCATGATAGCTCAATCTTGGAAACAACCCAAATGCCCATCAACTGGAGACTGGAAAAAGAAGATGTGTTTTTTAATAAAATGGAGTATTATTCTGCCATAAAGAATGACAAGATCGATCCATTTATGTGCAAATGGAGACACCTGGAAGATATACTAATAAGTGAAATAAATAGATCACAGATAGGCAAATACCAGATCTTCTCTTTGATATGAAGACCTGTAGATGCAAATGAGCTCTAGAAAGTATGACAGTTTTTATAGAATGTGAAATTTCCATGGGAAATTTGGTGTGGGAATGTAATGAGGGGAAGGAATAAACATGATTCTGAAAGAAAATAAAAGAGTATGTATAAAGGGGGTGGGGAGGTGTGGGTGTGGGTAGGGATATGGGTAGAAATGAGAATTAACTTGTGTCATATACTGGTACAAATTCTCCAATGTTATATGTGATTGTGAGATGTATATAAATTGTACCAATAAAGAATTCAATAAAAAATTAAAGAAATATAGCTAAGTCCAATATCAGAAAAAGTTTAGGAAAAATATAGAAGGTCCCCAAATATTACAATTTTTAAAGCACCAAAATAGACAGAACTTTTCTAAAATTTATGGTAAAAGAAAACTCACAGGAGGCCAGTGATTTAGCTTAGTTGCACCATGCTTGACTCATCTGACTCATCAGTCCAAGGTCCTGAGTTCAATCCCTTGTATAAAAAAAAAAAAAAGTTGGGGGGAGGGAACCACAGGGGTAAAAATAAGACAATAGTCAAATCCTTATTAGTTAATTAAGGTAGAACCTACAAAATGAACTTTAAAGATATGTCATCATTCCACACAAAACCCTAGAAAAATCTGGATAAGAAACTAAAATTAAGATGTTTTTGAAACCGAGCATCCAACTTGCACATTAATGACCTACTGTACAACATTCTGAAATCAACAATGGGGAATACTGTTACATCTGAGTTTATGATCTAACATTAATCATAGAGCACATGGTACAATTTCAAAGATTACTTGTCATGAACCACAAATCATACCTGTGCTGCCTAGTCACTATTTGAAGTAACCATTACTAGAGTTGAGTTTTTGAAATGTGAGCTAATACATGTCATGGCTCCTGTCAATGGATGTCCTAACACTGAAATGGTGATCACATTTTAAGTGTAATAACTTAGAGAACAGGCCAACTTCTTTGGTCTTCCGAGTTTGGAACTTGGGTTTGTTTTGGGATATCCAAAATTTAACTGAGAAATAGATAACATGTACTGTTAATTTTATCGCTCTTGCTTTTGGTCCTTTAAATTTCAGAATATTTTAAATTTTATCACTCAATAATTTGAACTGTATTAGATTTTGACTGTAGCAGCTGAGACTCCCTACCTCTATTAACATTTCATTTATTTTTAATCAAAAATTTAGTATAAGAAAATAATCAAAACCAACATGGTACTCTCTCATATTGGAATGAAGTTAGTTAAGTAAGAGCTCATCATCTGGTTCTACTTAGTAGGAACAAGGATTAAGCAGAGCTCTGAGACTCTCCATTTTCTATTTGTTATCATCACAAATTGACTGCTGGAACATCATTAAGGCTGAAATTGTAATTACACAGAGAGGGTAGCAGGATTTAGGTTAACCTCAAATTCTTTTGTCACTTCAACTCAAAGGGGCTCCTAGGAATTCAAAATGGCTTGACAGCTGGGTTAATTTCCTCTTATGTTTATAATTACTTTGTATAGCAAGGCAGGCTGGTACAGAGATCAACAAAAATCGGGGAAGAGAACATGAATTTTACATAGATAACATTTTCTTCGCAAGGATACAAAATGAAAATTGCCAGATATATATTATGAAGTAAAAGGATCAAATAATTTGGAAAGAAAAAGAAAAATATTAGTTAGAGATATTACCTAATAAATCTCTTTAGTGGTATCATCTCCATTACATAAGTAGGAAATTAGGATACTGAAGAAATCTAACATTACTTACCCATGAGAGAAGAGTGGCATTGTGACCTAGGGCTTTGAATGGTTTATGTTAAGGTTATGTGTCTTTTTCAAATACACTCAAAGGGGTGGTTCCTTTGAACCACCCCTTTGTCATAACCTTTCGTTTTATTATTTGTTCTGTTTTTATGAATTTCAGTTAAATTGAATTTAATTTTATAGCATTGCTATGTTCAGATTAGTTCACAGTTAGAGAACTCTAGGTATATTTTCACACTGTTTTCATAAAATGACTAGGTTAAGAATGAGATTTTTTCGCATTGGAAGGACAAATGTACACCATCGTTCATAGCAGCTCAGTTCATGATAGCTCAATCTTGGAAACAACTCAAATGTCTATCAACTGGAGAATGGATAAAGAAGATGTGGGGTTTTTTATAAAATGGAGTATTATTCTGCCATAGAGAATGACAAGATTAATTCATTTATGTGTAAATGGATACACCTGGAAGACACACTAATAAATGAAATAAATAGATCACAGAGAGGCAAATACCAGATCTTTTGTGTGATATGAGCACCTGTAGATGCAAATGAGCTCTAGAAAATATGACAGTTTTTGTAGAATTGGAAGTTTCCAAAGGAAATTTGGTGTGGGAATGTAATGAGGGGAAGGAATAAGTATGATTCTGAAAGAAAATAAAAAAGCATGTATATAGGGGTGGGGAGGTGTGAGTGGGTAGAGATATGGGCAAAAATGAGAATTAACTTGTGTCATATGTTGGTACAAATTCCCTGATGTTATGTGTGATTGTGAGATGTATATAAATTGTACCAGTAAAGAATTATAAAAAAAGAATGAGATTTTTCTAGAGGACCCACTCCACTTACTAACTTAGCTATTATAACTTAAGAAGAAGGAGGGAAAGTTGACTTAAGTTTGATACTCCTGGTTTCTTGCTTCATCTAAAAGAAAACATGAAAAAAGAAAAAAGAAAAAGAAAAGCATAGCTGTGAAGCCAAAGAAGAAATTCTGCATCTCAAAGGACAGTGAACTTTTCTTGAAGAGGAGAAATTATAGGCAATTACACTAAATTTCCTATTCTATCCCTCCTCTCTGTTGTTCACCAAGTCTGAAATAATAGATTCATCTGCCCTAAAGGTAGACATTATTAGTTGCTCACTTGCATCAAGGAAAGTCTATCTCATTAACAGCAGACTCCCCCATGCTGTGGCTAGTCATGGTTATGCATTCAGCAGAAATCTTCATTAAATCAGCATTTCAAACTTCTCCTTTTTCCTTTATATTCAGAATTTATGAAACAAGTTTATTGAACTCCCTCACCTTTAAAAACTTTGCACAGTTAGTTCATTAAATGTCACGAGATCTAGGTATACACAGTATCTTTGTAAATACAGCCAACTCTATGGAAAGGATCATTCACCTAAAATTATATTAACATACATTTATCTTCGGTTTGAAAGCAGTACATTCACTATCACTGATATTATAAAAGGAATGTGGATGTCTTCTGAGTATTTTTAAGTTTTTCAAGACATATTTGTTTTAGCATCAGTGAATGACTAGATATGCTTAGCTTTATCTTCTTTGCTTTGTTTTCTAAGAAATATTATCTGAAAGAAAAAAAGAGAATGACTTTGGAAATAGCTTAGGAAGACCTCAAGAACAGAATTTTCTGAATTTAGAAGTTAATACTGGAATTGAAATACGGTTTCCAGCTTTTGAAATCACAATTAATAGGACATTTTCAGTAATTATTTAAATAATATGAATTATATTTAACCACAATTTAACCTGTTTTTCATAAGCTTATTTTGTTTCAATAAACAAATAAAGATTCTGGGAATGACTTCAGAAATTCAGTGAGTAAATTAAATAACAAAGTGGTGACATATGCACCAATGTTTATAGCAGCTGAGTCTGTAATAGCTAAATCTTGGAATCAGCCCAAATGCCCATCAATAGGAGAATAGATGAACAAGATGTGTTTTTTGTAATATAGGGTATTACTCAGCCATAAAAATTGGTAAACTAGAGACATTTATAGCTAAGTGGATGCTTCTTGAAGCCATACTCATAAGTGAAATATAAAAGGCACAGATGAGTAAATACATTGTTTCTCTAGGGTGAAAAACAAAGTGTAAATGAGGTACAAAATGTATGATTGGTACAGTGAAATAGGAAGAAAATTTTCAAAAGTAAACAATTACTGTGTTGGGGCAGGAGAAAGCAAAGGAGAGAAAGAAAAAAATTAATAGTAAAAGGGAAAAAGGAAACAAAGTTTATATATATAAGAGGTGGGAGGTTGAAGGGAGGGCCTGGGAAAGGGAAAAAATGAGAATCAAGATATATAAGATATATATAAGATATATATATATATGATATATATAAGATATATATGTAAGATATATATGTGATATATATAAGATATATATATATATATGATATATATGTATATATAAGATAAGATATATACAGGTACAAATTGCCAATAAGGAACTTGATTATAATATATTCCTAAAATGTACCCCTAAACTCAATTTATTAAAAAATAAATAAAAAGTAATCTCATCATTTTCCTTAGTGTAATTTACTTTTCATTTTATATTTGTGTGCAAACACTAGATAGAATCAATGGTTTAGATATGCAATCTTTTAGAGATATGCCATATACAATATGGTTATGAAACCAATTCAGAGCAGAAAAGAGGAAATAAAATTTTTCTACTATGTCAGAATTATACAATATTTCTTGCTGTGTTTCTCAATACCATGGTAACTTAATTACATAATTGCACATCCTAGATTTCAGTATTCTCCTCACCATAAAAAGATAATTCAGAATTAGAGCCTTAAAGTATGTAATATTTGTACAATGTACAAAACTGTATGTATGTAAATACTAGCTGACTTTGTTACTATAAATACATATTTGCTACCCTCTTCGTGAAATATTTGATGTGAATATTATTCAGTTTGATCCTAAGTATCTGTTCTCTAGCTTTCCTTACACAGCATCTTGTTGCAGGGAACACGGGCACACTCATAATCTCAGCTACCAGGAGGCTAGGGTAGGAGCACTCCAATGTCAAGGTCAGTCTGAGTACCGTAGTGAGACCCAATCTCTAAATGAAAGGGCTCAAGCTATAGCTCAGTCAAACAATATTTGCTGAGCAAGTATATGATCCTGCATTCCAACCCGAGATCCACAGAGGAAAGCAAAATCCTCTTATCTACTCTCAAGTTCTGTTTTGGTTTTACCTGACACCCGCACAGCTCCTTTAGCTTTCCTGTTCAAAGCACAGCTTCCCTTTACTCATTATTTTGGAATGGATTTTCATTTTTTTACAAAGTATTTTTTCTAATAGATATTGTACTCTGTCTCCCCAAAGTACAGATTTTCTTTACTCCTACCCAAAAGATCCACCTTAAAGATTAAGGTAAATTTGAAAAGAAATTTATGTTTCCACTGGAATCATGATACTTTTCTTGGCAAAGAAGCAATTATGAATGTTTGTAATGTAAGAGTGAGTGTACAGTGGGAGGGCATACGTGTGCATATGCACAAAACTATGAGACTATGTTAAGAAAGGGGAGACAGAAGATGATTTATTTTAAAAGCAGATGAGCAGCAACAGGTCGGTGCAGTGGCAACAGACCCTAAAAAACACTGATCTACAATCTAATGGGAGTGGCATCCTAACAGACACCAAATGGGACTGCTCCGCTTTGAGAAATATCAAATGATCTTGGAAAGTTACTAAACTACTAAAAACAAAGGTCAAGAGGAGGCCTGTTTATATTGTTTCTCTCCTGTTGTTTCCCTATATTTGTGAACATAACTGATTGAAAAAGTTTTCAGACATTGCCCTTTTCAGTGATAGGTGTTGCATTATTTTTTATAGTTTCTTAAAATCTTTATTGGTACATTGAACATAAACATCAGGATAACACTTAATATTGGGAATTTTTACCAGTATATGACACAATATCTCATTTTTCCCATTCTCCTGCCCACCCCATGACCCTTTGCCCCCTAAATACATAAGCTTTGTTTTCCATTTTTTATTACCATTGGTGTTGCATTTTTAATATGGACTCTTGAAGAAGTGGCAAAATGACTTTCCCCACATCGGTATATACTTCATATCTTGGCTTCATCTAAAATGGACTTAGTTCTGTTTCCTCAGCTAACATGAAAAGAATCTGATCATGAAGAAAATTCAAAAAGAAGTGTTGTGAGGAAAATGAAGCTCTTCCTGGAATAAATATTCTCGTATTTTGATGGTCTGATAAAAATAAGACTTTATGTAGAAAAGTCAACAGTTATGAAATATTAAATATGTCCTACTTTTAACGCACAAAGAACTAACACATATGGAGTGTGAAGTCTGATGGTTTTGACATGTGCATAAACCCATGGTACCTTTATCACAATCAAAGTACCAGACAAATCCAGAACCATCCAGAGTATATCTTTTCTCCTCAGTCCGTTTCACTCTCCTGAATCCTAGAGTCATTCAACCAACTGCACATTCATGGACTTTCCTTAGATTTCTAAAAAGCGTCTCTCTACAAATCAGCATGGGTACAAACTGGGCTCCAGTTACCACACCCCTGAGATTCAGTATTGCCTCAAACCCTCTACCCTTTCCACCAAAGAAAAGCTGACTCTTACCATCTCCTTGCTCTTGCAAGAACACTGGAATTTTTCCTTCATATTCCAACATAATTTGTCTATTCATTTTTTGATGTTCATTTTCATACTTTATCCAAAAATGACTGTATTTACTCTTCTCATTCTGCTACTTTCTCATCCTACTTATCTGATATATCTCAGTACTCTTCTCACTGATCATTAGTGTCCCTTCACACATTATTCTTAATATAGTAACTAAAATAATCTTAATAAAATGGAGCTAATATCACATTGTTCTCTGTATTCAGAATTTGGAAGCCTTCTCATTTTATTTGAATAAAAGCTGAAGTCCTCTCAGGTCCTCTACATGTGCTAACCCTAAACCTTCTCTGTCCTCATCTTTTATCCTTCATTTCTTTATTCCATTCCAAGTCATACTACTCTAAATATTGTAGCTATATTTCTTCCCACAAATGTAATTCCTTTTCCCTGAGTGATTAGACATCAATGGACTTTAGTAGGATCACAAATGTCAGAAAAACAGAGCTCATGTAGTTTATGAGTTCTACCTATTTCACATAAAGAATTTAGCCCCAATCAGTCTGGGAAAAGAAACTCCTCCAAAATTGATAATTTAAGACTTAGTATCACATTTTTCTAAAATATTACCTCATGGTATTACATCCTTTCTTAGAGGTCTCACACCTTTTAAATGAAAATAAATGGCAACATTTAATTCAAAATTGCTACCAATGTCAATCTTTAAAATAAATATTTTAAAAATATATTCACTATATTGAACTGAGAAAGATATTTACAAGGGCTTTTGACAACTATATAATTCCTAAAACTAGGTGTACAGATTCCAAAAAGGGAAAATATTTTTTCTGATTATTTGAGTTTGTTATGGAAATATCAGGATTAAATTAATTTAGGAAATGATCTCCATGGATATACAAACTCTACCTATCAATTTAATTTATTTTTCCTCCAAAAGTCTGATTACTCTGTGATATAACCTTGATTTATACTGCAAAGTTATGGCCTCTCTGATGAACTAGGGTAACATTTAATATTTGAATATATATATATGGAAATTTTTAAAAATTGGTTCCACATCCATTCTGTAACAAGTATTAAACATTTATACTATGCACTATCCACTTTTTATGGGGGAATCATACCTTTTAGTACATAAATTTTATAAATTAAAGATTTATTATATTTTGTTTTATTTATGTGGAGCCATTTATTTAAATGTTTTCATTTAAGGCATTTATCTTTCCCTTGCACCCATTTTTATAGCACCAAAGAATATTATTTATAGAGAAGTGAACATGGTCACTGGAATAATATGTTATGAATGGTGATAATTTTGTGAAAAGTGCTACAGTTCTGAAAAGTTTAGGACATGTTGATCAGTTATTAGATTTGAAGTGCTTAGTGTAGATCCCAGTGAACAGAAAACATCCTAAGTGTTCATTCACTCAACCAAAGTGACTACTAAGTTCTGGACATCTAGAAAAAGGCCAATATGTTTTACTTCTCTTAGGACATTTCCTGATTTAAAATTTCAGAAATAATTTCAAATTGTTTTATATTGACACGTTTGAGAAAAATCTTTCAACTAGAATATACAGACTTCAGTTCATATGTTCTAAATTAATTTTGTCTGAGATCTATGAAATTAGAATTAAAGACAGCAAAAGAAGCTAGCTCCCAGGCAATGCTGAAGAAATAGTTGGTAAAGTTGATGTGGTTCTTAACAATTCAGTTAATATCATCATTGATAATTGATGTATGTCAATAACTAAACCACTGGTTACACTGAGCTGCTTTCTTTTAAACTTTCATGATTGATATTCTCCACATACACATATACATATATAGGTTTAAGGTTACACTTTAAGACTTTACTCCAAACTACTGTGAGTGTAAAACAATGTATGACTATTATGAATGGCTTTACATGATTAAAAAAATGTCTTCCTTTCCTTATGAGATCTTAACACCAGCTAAATATAACTTATGATATTCTACACCCAGAAATTGCAGTAATAGCACCAGATCTTCCATGAAGCAGCTGTTATCTACAAGGATGTCAATATTCTCATCCACAAATTGGGAAAAACTGAGTAGAATAGTTCGTATAGCCAACAAATACTTCATGGCTTTTGTGTGTCAGATATTGTGCTAGCTGCTGAGGACAGAAGATAATTGTATTAGGAGTGTACTCCAAGCACAGATACGTCAACCAATCATTTACTTCTGAGAGATTATGGCTCTTCTCAGAGAAAGTCAAAATGTCTATGGAAACAATGAGTAGGTGCTGGGAAACTTACTTTGGTAGTACTGGGAATGAGTTATTTGCCAAAGAAGAAGACAGACTAAGAAAAAAGCAAAAGGAAAAAAAAGAAAGAGAAGGAAGGAAGGAAGGAAGGAAGGAAGGAAGGAAGGAAGGAAGGAAGGAAGGAAGGAAGGAAGGAAGGAAGGAAGGAAGGAAGGAAGGAAGGAAGGAAGGAAGGAAGGAGAGAAAGGAAAAGAAAGGAAGGAAAAGAAAAGATGGAAGGAAGAAAGCAGGGAGTTGGAAAGAAGATATAGGGTTATATTTCCTAGAAAGAAGATGATATATAAAATATATTGGAGGCATGAAAAGGTTCATTATATCTAGGAAGTTTCTAGGGACAAAGAATTAATTTTGAGGAACACAAAAAATAATTCTGTACAAAGAAAGATAAACAGAGCCCTCTCTGTTTTCTACTCATTTACGTAGATATCTTTGAAGAAAATGGAAGAATAACATCATAAAGTTTATTTGCAAATTCTGGGATTTTTAATGATATAAATAGTGCAATGATAGAGGTTGATGAAAGGAAAATTTTGAGAAATGAAAGAAATGACAGCTAAAGAGTTCCAAATGATAGAATTATTTAATAAGAGTTAATTAGTAAAAATAATATTTTTCTGTCTTGCTACTCATTATTTTGAAAATATCAAAGTGAATAGTTTACTCACTACACAAACCTACCACAAGTGTTCATTATTACCACTGTTTCCATTTTACAGATTAGTGAAGTAAGGCAGCCAAGTAAGACTGGGGGCTAGTGTATACACCGAGTCACTTTGGCTGCCAAGTCCTTAGTCTGAACCACTACATTTAACTAAATTAAACATAATACTGTAATAATACAAAGCATTACAAGAGAAGGTGAACAAAAAATAAAAGTGATTATCTTTAGTTGAGCTACTATGGCTGCCTCATGTTCTGAGTCAATTAGAGATGTTTAACTTCCCAGACATTGTGACATACATCTGCAATCCCAGGACTCTGGGAGCCTGAGGCAGGAGGTTCTCAAGTTTGAGCTGACCCCAGGCCTTTTGGCAACTATTGGGAACCCACTTTAAAATTAAAACAAACAACTGGGTTTGGTGGTTCACGCCTGTAATCCCAGCACCTGGGAGGCATAGGCAGGAGGACGGCTGAGTTTGAGGCTTGTCTGGGCTACATAGTGAACTCAGATCCTGCCTTCACTAGCTAGAAAATGAGACCCTGCTTTAAAAATAAATAAATAAAATTTAAAAAATTCTCTTCATCAGGTTTTTTCTTTGGTTGTTTTGTTGGTTGGTTTTTAGGGCAAAGTCTCAGAAAATTTCCAGGCTGGACTGAATTTTTGCTATTCTACTGCCTCAACCTCCCAAGAGTATTGGGATTACAGAATTACAGGTGTCTAACACCTTACCTGGCTTAGCTATTGCTTGAATTTTTAAAGTGATTCATAGTGTAAATATTTTGCATCTAAGTATTACTTTTACAAAGCCACTGTCCTCTAATTTCCATGTTTCTAGCTAGGTTTCCTGTTTCAGTCTAGAAATAGAATCTACCATGATTTTATTAATTTAACTGGTAGATACTGAAGTCTATGCCTGTAGAACACTGTGACTAGAGCCATATTATCTGTTAGCCTATATAATCGTATTTCTTAACATGTATTATTATACACACTGGGTTACCCATCACTGAAGAATATGGCAGAATTTCATTCTAAACTTACAAATGAAAATACTTTGGGCAATAACCAGAGAACAAAATAACAAATACACTGTCAGCTACACAAGGAAATACCACTCTCCACTCAGGTACAGAGGTCAGTATCAACAAAGTGTTTTTCCAATCCTTAGGGTCATTTTATTAGGTGCTGTTTTTGGTGTCTCTTTCTTTGCTGTGTTTATATCCTATGAAATCTCTACATGTGACTGGTGTAAGTGATGGTTTGAATGGGGAGGAATAAAATGCACTGTTTTAAAAAACGAAGTCAGTATTTTTTGAATAATACTGGAGAAATGTGATTATTAGAAAGAATGAAGTTTGCAGAGGCTTATGCTATTTCTCCATTAACCCTCATACTGTAAAGGTACATTAAAAGACTGAATGAAGACAAGTGTTGCTTTGTCTAATTCTTTCACTCTGGGAAATTATGCGTGAAGAACAATGAGGAAAATAAGTTTTCAGATCAAACCTCACATTTAAAAGGTCTGCTCACTTCCATTTTGGTCACTTGTTCAGTGGTTCCGAGAGGAACTCATACAGTGCTTGCCCTTCTCGGCACAAGGCTGCAAACAGGATAAGGCATTTTCATCGTATTGCTTTCCTCCCTCCATTTTGATATTTTCAATTTAACCACTCTCTGTTTTTCTAGCATTCATGCTCCCTCCTTACCTTGTGCAAATATCTATGGCTCTTCTTTGAAAAAGACTTCGCAAAGTAGACTGGTAAAGGTCTAATAGACTCATCAGATATGGCTCTCAAATGTTAAATGCCACACTGACATTCAAAAATTCATCTTGGATTCCACATAGAAAAAAAAAATGTCATGCCACTCAGAGTTCAGAAAAGCATATCACCTGTTCTGAGAGGATGTGAAATCTGTCTTCTTCCCAACAGCACTTTGAAATTTCAAAGAATAAAAAACACAGCATATCCTGTGATCAATTGTGTTGAATTTTCCTGGTTTGAACAAAAAAAACAGATTTCAACTCTCTGCATATACCCGTAATTAATTAACATATATATTTAATGCCCCAAATCTGTACCCATGATACATATTTATAAGATTATTGGATTAGAGCACTAGGAAGAAGCCTTGAAGTAACAATGTGCCCATTCCGTCATGGATTACAAAACATACACTTGGTGTGCTAAAATGTCACTTTCCCCCGCCACACTACCTGATTCCAGAAAAGGAGCTGATATACTGACCACTTTCTTTTTCAAATGACAATTACTCCCAAGCTAATAAGAATGGCTAAAGAGAGAGCTGTGACATATTCACCTTTGTACTGTAGAAATAACATATCTTTGTCATTAACTTTAAGTATACTCAAATATTTGAAAAAAAATCAATTAAAATATTAAACAGTGCAAATCTCATTACCTTATTTTATAATATACAGCTATATTGAAAACCTTTCATCTTTCCTCAGTTTCTCCTCTACACAGAGTACATACAGCATACTCCTTGAGGGTTGTTGTGATTTTCAGTGGTTTCTTTCTTTCTTTTCTAATTGAATTCTTTATTGGTACTTTTTTATTCATATCATGATCATATTCAATACTGGATTTTACAACAGTATACAACATGAGTTAATTCTCACTTGGTTTCAAATTCTTTCTGAGTGTTCACAAGCCTAGAACCCCATATATCATTTCGCTAGGGAAACTCTTAGCAGGGAAAAGAGGTTCAAGTGTGTCCTTCAGATTAGACCCAATAAAGAAATAAAATGGAATTGCTTGTTATTGAAGAAAATCAGGTACATTTCCCAGAGCAGCCAGTGTGTTGACAGGAGGCTGATAAGAAGACTGGAGCAAGCAAAGTGCTCCTACATTGAACACACAGCAAGAAGGCTATGTGGGAATCTTTTTTAAGGTGCATAGACCTTACTTCATACACTTCCCCATAGTGTTTGTGGACCTGCTGCTTTAAAGAAACATGAAAATGTTCGAGGGAATTCACTTTGATCATCATGATCAATAGCTGTGGGTGGCCGGGCATGGTGGCTCACTCCTGTAATCCCATCACTCGGGAGGCAGAGACAGGAGGATTGCTGAGTTCAAAGCTTGCCTGGGCTACATAGTGAGCTCAGAGCCAGCTCGAACTACAAAGTGAGACCCTGTCTCAAAAAAAAAAAAAAAATAGCTGTGGGTGAGTGAGGTTTGAATCTTGGGATGATGATCAAGTAGATTTGATTATAAGGATATAGAGAGGGGAAATTTGAATCAAGTCAAAGATAATGAGAAATAACTGACCTCAGACCTAAAAAGCAATGTCAAAGACACACTAAACAAATCTACAGTAAGGATATTCATATTTTAATGCAGCTCCTTCAAGCTAGATATACAACCATTCTTTGACTCAGTCAAATTCATTTAGTCTCTACTATATCAGCTGGAAGATACTTAAACACAGTAGTAAAGGCTGATACCTGAATTCAAGGTACAGATTTCTTATATTCTACATTTCATAGCACATAATTCTTTTGCATAGATAACCTATGTCAACCATATGTCTTTCACAACTGTATGTTACTATCACATACATCATGGCAAAGATACAGGAGTAAAACTAAATTAGTATTAGAGGATGCTCCCACTAAATAATTTGACTTATTCATCCGGTATTTTATCTATTACACATATCTATACATAAGACAATAAAAAAAACTTCCTAGTTTAGTAAGTTCTACTTTTTTTTTTTTCTTTTGTACCATGGATTGAACTAATAACCTTGAGCTTGTGAGGCAGGCACCAGAACCACTCAAATAAATCTCCAGCCTGCTGCTTAACATACACCCCACATGATTTTATATGAATAATCCAAATTCATCTCATTTTACTCTGAACTTTATAGTAACTAAAAAGGAGGGCCACAATCTGCACTCAAATTTAGGATATTTATGCTGGGCCAATTCAGAGCCAAACATAGCCCTGGAGATATCTTTTTCTTTAGCAGTTCAACTCCTAAAGTCTATAAATGCTATGGTAGCTATAACCCTGCCTTGAATGGGAAGCAGGTTTTACTAGAAAGCCATATGATGGCTTACCATTAAATGACTTGACATTGAAGTTGTGTTTTTTCTTTGGAAAAAAAATTAAAAGCTGTTTTGGTAGTTTGATCAGTGAAACAGATTCTTACATACAGTAGCATGCCTCATGAAAGGGATAGTTAGACAGATTTCTGATGGGAAAACCCAAACAGGATAGCCCTTGCCCAAGGCTCTGCTTTTTTGGTTCCTTTACTCCTTAATATTGTTTCAGAGCTGCTGATCTCCATAGTGACACTATTAAAAAAAACTATTATCAAAAACACTTTATGCCTTGCTTCTCCCACGGGAAATTACACTTTTACAGAAATCAAAATCTCAAACTAAAGGCATCAACTGCCTAGGTGAGATTTCAAGCATGTCAAATGTACCAATTAACCTCTTAAAGAAATTTTGTTAAAGAAACCTTTCTCTTTACTTACATCATGGAAGAAAATGATAATAGAAATAATGAGACTAAGGCTTAGAGTTTCCTGAAGGCTAATACCTTTTAAGGTAGGACCCTCTGGCATAGATTGACCTCAGCTCTTAAAAGTAATAGTGCAGAAATGGACAATGGCAAATTGGCGCTTCTATATACCATTTTTTGCACAATGCTTCTTTTGTTCTACCTAGAGATTCTTTGTCTGCTCTGATAATTCTTTAACAGTATCCTAAATCAGCGTTTTGTCCCACACTTGAGGTGGGTGAACTCTGATCCAGCCTTTGGTTCAGGATTCTTTGAGGTAATTCTTTATCGATTCTTTATTTCACATCTTTCTATTTCTACTGACTTTTCACTTATTCTAAGATATTCATAATTCAAATTAAGAAATAAAATTATTCATCTTAAAAACTTTAACTTCATCATATTTAGGTTTACAAAAGCTATTTATCTACAAGTCTGACAACATAAATAAACAGTTCTAAAGAGTTAGTATCTGATGCAAGCTATGGGAACTTTTGTTAAATAATTAGCTCAGGGTATTTTATTCAGTTATTTCCTTGAATAAGACAGTTCCAGTTTGGGTCTCACAGCTTTCCTGATCAAGTGAACCACTACTGTCCAAGCCAACAAAGACAAGTCATTACTTGTGAGCATGCAGTAAACTGTATTTAGTATTTCTTGCAGAAATCTAGGCCACATATTATTCCCATAACAACATCATATATGAAAAGATAATGAAACAGAATAAAGTTTAAAAACCACCAAATTAAATACATTTCCACCTCCTACAGACACAGAATATTATTTTGTAAGTTGACTTTATTGGTACATTTTACACATACAATACGATGGCATTCAAAATTGAGGGTTTGTACCAGGGCATGAGACATCTTGATTCTCATTGTTCCCATTGTCCTGTCCTCCCTACAATCTCCACACCCTATAAACTTAATCTTTGTTTCCTTTTTGTAACCATCAAACTTTTTCCTCTGCCCCCCTTTCCCTTTCCCTTTTGACTATTTTTTTCCTATTTCACAATATCTATCATGCATTTTAGAACTCCTTTACTCCTTCCTTTTTCATAGTATAGAAACAATACAATGTTTACAAATCTGTGTCCTATTTATTTCACTTATGAATGAATCCTCAGAGTACATCCATTTGAATGTAAATGACTCAAACTTATTATTCATCATTCCTTACTAATACTCCATTTTACTTTTTTAAACAAAACACATCTTTATCCAGTCTCCTGTTGATGGGCATGTGGAATTTTCCCAAGACTTACATATCACAAACTGAGCTGCTACAAACATGGGTGCATGTATGTCTGTATATTTCAGATAGCCATATTTTGAACTATGTGTTTTTCTTGCTCCTCCTCTTCTAATAGCTTGAGGCTTAGTATAAGGTTGTTTACTTGAGATTGCTCTGTTTTCCTGGTGTGGGCTTTTTCTGCTATGAATTTCCCTCACTGAACTGCTTCCATTATGCCACATAAATTCCTGTGTGTTGTACTGGAATTATCATTTAATTGTAAAAACTGTTCAGTTTATTTCTTTTGTAATCTATTGATTGTTCAGCATAGTGTTGTTCAATTTCCATGTGTTCATGCAGATCTTGCAATTTCTTTCACTATTCATCCCCAATTTCAAGGCACTATGGTCTGAAAATTTACAGAGGATAACTTCAATTCCTTTGCATTTACTTAAACATGCTCTATGAACTAGGATGTGGTCTATTTTGGAGAATAAACCCATGAGTAGCTGAGAAGAATGTATATTCTTCTTTGTGGGCTGAAAGACTCTTGGCCATCTATTAAGTCCATTTGTTCAAAAGTTTGGTTTGGTTCAATTATTTCATTATTGATTTTTGGCTTTATTGCTCTCTCTCTATTTTTGATAGAGAAGTACGGAAGTCTCTTACTACTACTGTATTAATGTTGATCTGTTAATTCTTGTCCATTAATATTTGTTTTATATAGCTAGGTGAATTAGAATTTGGTGCATAAGTATTTATAAATGTCATCTCTTTTTTTTGGATTGTTCCCTGTATCAGGATGCAGCACCCTCATTTGCCTGTCTTAATTGGTATTTGTTTGAAATATATTTTGTCTTAAAATAACATAGCCACTCCAGCTTTTTTGATTTTCTTGTTGCCTGGAGAATTGTTTTCCATCCTTTTACTTTCAGTCTATGGATTCCTTACTAAAGTTGGTGTTTCTTGTAAACAGCATACTGCAGCATCTTCCTTCTTAAACTATTCTCCCAGTCTGTGACTTTTAATTCATGCATTGAAACCACTGACATAAATGGTTATGACTGATACGGGTTTTTTGGTTTTGTTTTTGGCTCCTGGTTGGATTACTGAGGCCTGGATGCTGTGGGGCCTGCGTGGTGGCCCGCGTGTGTGTGGGAAGCCTGTGTGAGGACATTCCGGGTGGGCCGCACAGTGGCTGCTGCTACTCCTCTGTGACAGTTGGGCCATGGTGAACGAGGAGCTGGAGATGCTGAGGAAGCAGAGGCTGGTTGAGCTGCAGGCAAAACATGGGATACTAACAATGCAGGACAACAGGAAGCAAGCACAGGGAAGCAGAAATGAGAAACAGTATCTTAGTCCAAGTTCTGGAACAGTCTGCAGGGGCCAGGTTAAGTAACTTAGCACTTGTAGAGCCTGAAAATATGAAACCAGTAGAGAATTACCTTATATAGATGGCAAAATAGGGACAGCTAAGTGGGAATATCGCAGAGCAAGGTTAATAGAAATCCTTGAAAAAGTAAGCCAGCAAACAGAAAAGAAAACAACAGTTAAATCAAACAGAAGAAAAGTAATGGACTCTGATGAAGATGATGATTACTGAACTAAATGTTTAGAGCTGAAAGTAGAACAAAATTCTAGGACAGAAGTTAAAACCTGTTTAAATGTTTGCTATGTTTTGATTATATGCCTTCTAAAAAAATAAACTTGTTATGTAAATAAATTTGTTTAGCTAGGTTTAGTGGCTCAAGCCTGTAATCCAGCACTTGGGAGGCAGAGGCAGCAGGATTGCTGAGTTCAAGGCTTGCCTGGGCTACACAGTGACCTCAGAGCCAGCCTGAACTACAAAGTGAGACCCTGTTTCAAAAAGAAGACAGAGAGAAAAGTATCCATTCTCCTATAATAGTATAGAATAATGGGAGAGTAGGGAAGACAGAAACCTACTAGTTTCAGGGAACTAATATTGACTGGGGACATTATTAATAGAGAACAAACAGTAGACAAAAGTAGTAATAATTGTGACAAGAGTTATTTGATGGTACCAAGCCCAGAGATACAAAAACTCTACCTTTATTAAGCTATCTTTTTTTATATTTTACTTATGAAATAAATACGTAAGACAGCATTAAATAGGAAAGTACTTTTACCTAGAATAATACCTGAGCTTTTTATTTCATTTTCAAAACTAAGTAATTACTCTGTCCTGTGCAATTCCCTTTTCTCCCTCAATTATAAACCTAAATTTACAGATGTGGCCATTCTTAGATTGGCCAAGTAGAAGAGGGAAGTAGATGCCAGATGGCTGACTAGGTCAGCTTCCATATATGCAGAATATACGTATGTGTTCTTACTGCTTTCAATGAGAAAAAATCCAAAAGACAGCCTCTCACTGTACAAACTGAAGGCTTTACCTTCATTGTACAGAACAAAGGGAAAAAAAGAGAACAAAGCATGTAGTAGTACTACCATGCAGTATCTCTGTGCAGTAGTTTAACATAAATACATAAGGTTCATGAAGTACAACAAAAACAAACTTCTCAGTGGGACATAGCCAAGTGTGATGTAATCATGAAGATGATAAAGAGGAAATAAAAGTCTTCTAAATGTCTCTCTTTCTTTCTTTCTCTCTTAAAATAAAAAACATAGTTATCATTATTTTGAATAAAATTCAGGGTTTTTTCCCAAGGAAGTATATTATGTTCACAATTAGAAAATCCTCGGTGCTCACATTGTGTTTATTTCTTAAAGACATGAATCATATTCCAAATTTCCAACTTCCCAATTGAATAGAAAACATTAAGAATTACCTAGAATTACTTAAATGCAGTAACTAAATATAAAATGTGCTCTGATGCAAACTTCATTTGAAATAGAAAAATTAATTATATATAAAATGTCCTTGTCATGGAGATATGCACAATCTATGTAGTTAGTATATGTATTTAGTTTACATTTATAGATCTGTCTCTACACTAAACACAGTCAAACTGGAAATTCAGTCTCCCAAATCTATCCTCCACCGCTGGAAGGAGAGTTCACAGGCAATATATTGAGGTGAGCCTGTCTTTATGGTTTTATTGAAAGTACAGGTTAAACAGTGAACTCAAAAATCCTCTAATGCCAAAAATATTATGAAAGAGTTCAGGGTCTAATTATTTACATTTGAACAAGAAATATGTTTTACACTGATATGTTGGCATTGGTTCAGTCCAAATGACCTGCTTTCAAACACTGACATTTCACAAGGCTGGAGAGGAACTGGCTTGAAACTTGGAACATTTATCTCCAAGTTTCATGCTTCTGGTACACGAAGGCATGCTTTTGTAGGATTTTGTCCACTTGTTTCTACTGAATTACCAACTCCATAAAGGCTTAAGAAATGAGAACATAGGTTGTCAAATACAGCTTTTGCTTTAAATAGAAGTCAATTTATTTTTAAACTATCATATAGGATAAGATTTGGGATGAAACATTCATGTTTATACATTGCCCTCATTAAATAATTTTAATCAGCAAACACTTTTAAAAAACATTCTATTCAAACATCATGATGCAAGAGAAACAGAATATTAATATAAATCAATGATGGTAGTGTTTCATCAACTTTAAAATTTTCAGTATTATTTTTCTTCAACCATACTGAACACCACAGATTAATCTCAATTCAAGATGCATTATAAACTTTCCCAAGTTTTCTAAATCAGACAAGTAAGTCTACATGAAGTATTCACGAAGTGTTAAATACCATTTACTAGCTTCAAATTCTGTATAATGAATCCTGAAACCCACCTCTACCTTCTTATGTAATCATGGAAATGTATCTTAATTTCTGTGTCTTAGTTTGATCATTTGAAGAAAAACTAGACAAAAACATAGTACCTACGACCCACAACTATTACAAAGACTCTTTAGGTTCAAGTATATAAAAGCCTGAGAATTTTTTTAACTATATGTAATAAATGCTCAACTGATTTTCACAGTTAAAATATATACAATACTGAGGAAGTGATTTTTTTTCATATTTCTTTTCTGTCCTACAAAGTATATGTGACTTAGCTCATAGGATATTATTACAGAAAGCCCAAGTTAATATCTCATCAAAAGTCCGTGAGTCATGAAGAACATCAAGTTTTAAGGGAACTAGATGTTACTATAAATCAACATCTGAGCCTCTTTTTTTTTTAACTCAGAAGTTAAGCCCTTTCAGAAAAAAAATTGTTTAAGATTAAAGTTTCTTATTTCTAAATTGAGTGCAATTATATGAATATTTTTTACAGTTTTAATCTAAGCAAAGGTGTCTTCATTTGAAAACTTACACTGCAGATGTATATGACTGTCTCTTATAATGTGGAGTTAAACAACTTTTAAGAAACAAGAAGAGAGACTGAGGAAAATTTCTCCAATATATAATCCATACATCACATCAGTATTTATTTTCATTATTAAGTATAGATATTGTATTTTGAGAATTCAATTGTCAAATATTCAGAAAAAAAACAGCTAAAAGTTTCCATAAGCTTTGATTCTATTTGGATATGTGTAAATTTACATAAATGTTTCTCTTAAATGTATAACCCTAATTAAGCTTCATAATTACAATGCATGTATTTTATCCACAAATTAACAGATATGTACAAATTCTGAATTAGATTTAGATTTCAATGTAATAAAGATGCACACATTGCTAATGAAATAATATGACATTTATATTTGCAATGGTAGCACAAGGGCTTTTGTCCTTACATAATTATCAAGTTCTGTGTATAATTTATCAATTTAAATGAATATATTTTATAAAAACATTATTGATACAAAGCTTGATGATTTAAAATGTTAACCCTTTTATCTCACTTATCTTTATCTCAACTGCTCTGTTATTTAGATGACACACAGTGATCTACATAAAGATATCCCTGCAATCAACTACCTTTTACTCATCTTTGCAAACCTGACATCCATGCTTAGAGTGGTGAGGATCTTTTTCTTGCTTTCTGTGTTCACAAAACATGAAAATGCTTATTGTTTCCCTTCTCTATCATGAACATAAGTATTCCACACAGAGTATATCCCATAAAGGAAAGAAAGTAAATCTCAGCAATGAAACAGTAAAACAAGCTACCAATGAAAATGAACTTTCATGACACATCCCAACCACATGTAAAAGTCACTTTCACTTTGCTGAGGATAAATGGTGTTCCTCTGACTTTCAATCTATTTGGATAGAATACTTTTCTTAACACTAATCTCTCTTATTCAACTTATGATTTCAATTTGGCTTTTGCATTTAATTCAGTTTTAATTCATCCCCAGCTCCTGCTTATAAAATCCTTCTGACCATTAGAATTAGCTCTTATTTTTCATCTTGAACAAGCAACTTTTCTCCTATTCTGTAACTCTTACTTTTAGTATACATACCATTATCCATCAGTACCGGCTTCAGGTATTACTGGACTATCAGTATACAGACTATGTTTAAATTTAATTACAGCTATCAGATGGAACCTAGCAGAGGTGTCTAGACTATAAGGCCACAGAATAATGATATAAATTAGGAATGAAAAGTGAATTTTGTTTTGTCTTGTTTTGTTTTGTTTGAGACAGGGTCTCACTTTGTAATTCAGGTTGGCCCTTGAAAAGTGAAACTTTAATGATAATTCATAAGTACCACAAGCTATCTCAAACAAAAACTAAACAGAAATCAAAGAACATACTGTGTTCCTCTTGATGAGACTAAGACAAAAATGCCAGAAAATAACTTTGATGACATAGTATTTTCACTATTCTCCTTGTCACCATAAACCCTCTTATCTGTACTCATTCACTTATAACCCTTGTTACCCAATAAAAGTTACTGTTCCCACCTTGAATATAATACTGCACCAAACATTAAACTTACTGTCAAGGCAGGAAATGAGAACTGAATTGAATGTCTTATATTTTAAAAAAGCAAGTAAGTTTATATATTCAAAATTCCCAAGTACTAAATTTAAAAGTATTGGATTATAGAATTTGATGAGATTTGAAAATGTTCATTCTTTATAAAACTTGTTTGTCTCATAATATTTTATAAAATTCTGAACATTTTACACATTTGATTATAATGTTCTTAGGAAGTATTTTTGTGTTGCCTGCTTTTATGTATGAAGTATAATCTTTTCAAAGAAATGTCATTTATTTTAAAAATAAGGTGAAAGGAAAGGAGATCATTTGGTGAGGAAGTTTTCTTATAAACAGATTCAAAAACTGAGAAAATTCTTTCTACAAGTAGTTCTAAATAGAAGTGGTATACGACTATAAACCAAAGTTATTGTAAGTGTTAGAAAATAATCAAAATTTAATGTTTTCCCTAGTAAATATCTGCTAGAGAATAAACTTAAGGGAATAAATTATAAAATAAGAGATTATAATATAGGAATAAATGATTTTTAGGGGTGATTACAACCCTAGAAGAAGAAATTAAAACAATTGGGAAGAAAGAAGAAAAACAGTATTTATTTAGAAGTTATTCTTCTATATGTATTTTATCTGTCTTTAATTTGAAGAAAACCAATAAAAAATACACATAGATGTTTTACTTCTCACTGAATGAACTACAGAGCTCTTTATCCTTTGATCCTGTTCTTAAGGATATTTAGGCAATATGGTTAGAAATACAATCTTTGTCTGTTTTTTGTTTTTTTCTTGTCAGTTATCCAACAGGAATAGAGCCAACATCCAAACAGCTTTGCAGTGTGATACAATGTTTCTTTTTCTTATTTATTCATTCATTCATTCATTTCCTTTAGCACAAGGCAGACAAAGTCTCAGATAGATCCTTCTCAAAATGGTGAAATCAGACAGTATAATATCACTTAAACAACTATAGCATTTATCTGCTATTACTTTGTTTCCTACAAGATGCCTTGTGTATAAGCAGAACCCATATGCAGAGGAACCCCCTACACTGTGCAGGAGAAGCTCCATTGCTCAAGTGCAGTGGCTGAAAAAATTTTAAGTAGTCATTTCTTATCTCATATTACGGCACTAACACAACATAAAGAAATTATTTCCTTAAACAATGATAATAAGCTTGTCTGCTCATGAAGTTTTTCTTCTATGAGTAGAAATAGACGCCAACATAATGTAAAATTATTAATAATAAAAATTTCTGACAGGGCCGGGCGTGGTGGCTCACACCTGTAATCCCAGCACTCGGGAGGCAGAGGCAGGAGGATTGCTGAGTTCGAGGCTTGCCTGGGCTACATAGTGAGCTCAGGGCCAGCCTGAACTACAAAAGCGAGACCCTGTCTCAAAAAAAAAAAAAAAAATTCTGACAGGACCAGCAAATGACACAGGGGCACACTTGTCACACCTGTGCCAACTCACCTGCAATATGGTGGCTCTTGTTCATTCTTACCGATAAATGATGTTCAGGGAATTCTGGAAAGTTGGCAGAGAGGTAACAAACCTAGGCTCTTCCTCTCCACAGTTTATTGTTCCCAAGCCAAAGCACAGCAGCTTGGGGGTAGAGGAGCAGGGAACTCTTCCCTCTAGAAACAAACAAACAAAACAAACACAAAGATCTGATGGAAGAGAGAAAAAGAAAACTGAAGAGGGAGTGAGGGAACAAGCAAATGAGTTGCCTCTGCACGAAACCCCTCTTCCCAAATCTGGACTCCCTGCAGGGGCGAGGCAGCGGAGCCCACAGACAACAGTGCCCTGAGACTGATGACCCACAGCCCAGCTCCAAGGCGTAGCTAGTGTGTGGAACAGGGCCGCAGAGGACCGCTGCTGCTTTAACACTTGTCAAGTTGGTTCCTGAGAGAAGACTAAAGATCCCCATGGTCAAGCAGGGAGGTCCCACCAACAGCAACAAGGGACTGAAACTCCGTGAGGTGGACCACATCGCCAAGCCACCAAGAGCGCCAGCAGCGGTATCTGTGGTCACCATCTCACAGCCCCAGCTTCTGCTCCCGGTTTGTTACACCACACCCATTGCGTTGGAGTCCCCCAACTGCCATGCTGAAGGGATGGACACCGACTCAGCTGAACAATCCCAGAACTATGCCATCAGAGGGTTCCTGGGCTTAGCGCCATCTGCAGGATGCTCAGCTCACTTTCAGGAAAGGGCACCTTTAACTTTCAAGCCTGCAGTTCCCCAGCAGAACTCAGGAATCACGGGATCCACACCTTGGACAGCTTGTTGTTAATAGATTTTACTCTACCTTATTCTGCTTTTTTGGACATTGTTTTATTTTTTGATCACTTGTGTTGTTTTGATTTGTTTTTGCTATTGTTGTAGCTTTTTTTTCTTTTTTTTTTTTTCTGTTTCCTCCTACTAGTCTTTTCTTCACTCCTCTACTATCTTATTGCTGTCTCCCTAAGCTGGAATTTTCTTTCCTCTCTCAATCACTCTTATTTTTCAAGAAAAGGAAAATAGTGCCTTGATTGCCCCTTGCTGCTACTCCCTCTTAGATTTCTCACCTTCATTTATCGGGTTAGTATCTGCCACCTAAATTAATGCATACATACTCGTATTTCTGTTTTTTTGTCCTTTAGCCACTATCAGTCCCCAGGGTCTTGTGATTTTTATACATCCTCTAATTCTACTTCTAATTTCTCTCTCTCCTATCTCTCTACTATTCAACTCCCTGATAACCCTTTTTTGTTCCAAGAGTGATGCCTGAATATTGAATATAATCTGTGGGTAGGTTTTCTGGCTAGTCATATGATCACAGCAGCCCAGCTATAAACCCAAAATCATCAAGTAAGGCTGAAAAATGAGGAAAAACTCAGAATCTCTGATATATAGATCCCTACCACCAGGGAATTCAGGGAAAAGAGAAATGGACCATATGAAAGCTTAACCAAAAGAACTCTCTGAGATGGAAAAAAAACCAGACCTAGTAAAATGGAAATTAGAACTGATTTATGAACTGAAGACAAAAATACTGAGGTAAATGAAATAATTAATAAAGCCAAAGAAGAGTTCAGAGACATTGTACAATCTGAGATAGCAAAAGCAATAGAACCTTTTAAACAACTACAAATAGAGGTCCAGGAAATTAGGAAAGAGAGTAAAAATGTGTAAGGTTGGAAAGAAGACCAAATTTCAGACCTAGAAGACAGGATGGCAGCCAATGAACAGAAAAGGCATAATCAATGGAAAATGGAAAGGGGCCATGAGAAATCAATCCAACATCTCCTAGATGATATAAAGAAGAATAACATAACATTGATTGGAGTAACTGAGAAACCAGGAGATAATACAAAAAAAATTTTTTAAAAACTTCACAGAAAAGTTCACAGGAAAAAGAAAAGAATTCAACACACAGATATATGAAACATACAAGACTCCAAATAGTCTTTATATAAAAAATCTATACCTAAGCATATAATTATAAAGATTCCAGACATGGAATAAAAAGAAAGAAAGAAATACTACAAGCATCTAGAGAAAAGAAAACAATTACATAAAAAAGGAAGCCCAGGGCCAGAGATTTAGCTCAGTGGTTCTAGTGCCTGCCTCGCAAGCGCAAGGTCCTGAGTTCAATCTGGGAAACCACATAGAATGCTGGGCGTGGTGACTCACGCCCACCAGCAATCAATACCACATAGCACAGTGCTGGGTGTGGTGGCTCACGCCTGTAATCCCAGCACTCGGGAGGCAGAGACAGGAGGATTGCTGAGTTTGTGGTGGCTTGCGTGGGCACCATAGTGAGCTCAGGGCCAGCCTGAACACTACAAAGTGAGACCCTGTCTCAAAAAAAAAAAAAAAAAAAAAAAGGAAGCCCATCAAGATCACAGCAGACTTCTCATCCCAACCGCTCAGTGCAAGGAGAGGCTGGAGTGAAGTGTTTCAAGTCTTGAAGGAAAAAAACTTTCAACATAGATTGATGTAGCCTACAAAACTACCCTTCAAACTGAGAGGGAAATAACATACTTCCATGACGAAGAACACTTGAAAAACTTCACAAATACAAAACCTGCACTCCAAAACATATTCAAATATATATTAGAGAAAAATATTGAAAGGTACAAACCCATGAGACCTAACAGAGACAATCCATTAGGCCAAACAAGAAACTGATGAGAAGGGGCAGAAGCAAAGAAGTAAAGAACCAAGAAAATATGACAGCTCTAAGTCTGTCCATATCAGTCATAACCATTAATGTCAATGGACTCAATGATAAGACACAGGCTGGCAGAATGATCCTACAATCTACTGTGCATATATATATATATATATATATATATATATATATATATATATATATATATATAGGAAAGACACCTAAATAAAAAAGAAAGTCATAAAATGAAAGTAAAAAGATGGAAAACAATCCTCCATGTGACAGGAAATTGCCAAAAAAGCAGGAGTGACTATCTTATTTGTAGAGAACATAGATTTCAAACCAAAACTGATTAAGAGAGACAAGACCACTACATTCTTGTACAGGAAACAATTCAAGAGAAGGAAATAACAATCTTAAATATTTACACACCAAATCCTAATGCACCCAACTATGTAAAACAAACATTAATGGATATGAAAGGCCAGATAAACACCAATACAATAGTAGTAGGGGACTTCAATACCCCACTTTCACAAATAGACAAATTGACTGGACAAAAACTCATCAAGGAAATATTTGAGCTAAACCAAATGCTTGAACAAATGCACTTAATAGATATCTACAGAGTATTTTACCCCATAAAGTCAAAATTTATATTTTTTTCAACTGCCCATGGATCATTCTCCAAAATAGACCACATGCCAGTACAAAAAACATGTTTAAGTAAATGCAAACATTTTAAGTTATTCCCTGTGTATTTTCAGACCACAGTGCCTCAAAATTGGAGCTGAATGGCAAAAGAAATTCCAAAATCATCACCAATACTTGGAAATTGAACAGCACACTACTAACCAAACAGTGGACCACAGAAGAAATTAAACAATTCTTACAATTAAATGAGGACTCCAGTACAACATATAGGAATCCATGAGACATGATGAAAGCAGTTCTATGAGGGAAATTCATAGTAGTGAATGCCTACAGTAGAACAGAGCAAGCACAGATAAATGACCTAATGCTGAACCTCAAGTTACTACAAAAAGAGGAGAAAGAAAAACCTAAAGCTCATACTAGGGAGGAAATTATAAGGATCAGACAAGAAATTAATGCAATGGAAACCAAGAGAATGCTACAAAAAAATCAATGAATGTAAAAATTGGTTTATTAAAAAGGATAAATAAAATTGACACATCTTTAGCCAACCTTATCAAGCAGAAGAAGGAAAAGGCTCAAATCCATGCTATTAGCAATGAAAAGGGAGAACTTAACCACTAATCCAGCAGAAGTCCAGAGAATAATAAACACATATTTTGAAAATTTCTATTCCAATAAAATGGAAAATGTAGAAGAAACAGATAGATTCCTAGACACATATGAACTTCCAAAGTAGAATGAAGAAGATATAGAAATGTTAAAAAAAATCAATCTGTGAAAATGAATATGTAATAAAAAAAACTACCAACAAAGAAAAGCCCTTGTCCTGATGACTTCAGTGCTGAATTCTACAAAACTTTTAAAGAAGAGTTAATGCCAATACTTCTCAGACTGTTTAATGAAACTGAAATAGAAGCAGTCCTCCAACATTCATTCCTGGAAGCAACCATAACCTTGATTCCAAAAGCATAGAAAAACCTAACCAAAAAATAGAACTACAGGAAAATCTCCTCAGTGAATATTATAGTAAAAATCCCAATAAGATATTAGCTAACAAAAAACAAAGGGTTATTAAGAAAATACATACACCCTGATGAATTAGAATTTATACCAGGGATGCAAGGATGGTTTAACGTACATAAATGAAGAAATGTAATATATCATATCAAAAGACTCAAGACTGGAAACCATATGGTTATCTCAATAGATGCAGAAAAAGGATTTGAAAAACTCCAACACCCATTCATGACCAAAACCCTACAGAAAATTGGAATAGATTGACAGTATCTCAATCTAATAAAAGATGTTTATGAGAAATCAATAGCAAGTATCATTCTCAGTGGTCAAAAATGGATCCCTTGTTCCTGGATGGGGAAAACCAACATCATTAAAATGGCTATACTCCCACAACTATACAGATTCAATGCAATTCCAGTTGAAATCTCAATACCACATTTCATAGAGCTAGAAAAAAATAATCCAAAAATTAATCTAGAACCACAAGAGACCTACAATAGCAAAAGCAATTGTAAGCAACCAAGACACAGCAGGGATTATTACAATCCACAATTTAAAACTGTACTATAAAGCCACCATGATAAAAACTACATGGCACCGGCAAAATAACAGACCCAAGGACCAGTGGAATAGATTAAAAGACACAGAAATAACTCCAGATACATTAAGCCACCTCATCTTTGTCTAAGAGTCAAACATCCTCAACGGAGGAAAGCCAGCCTCTTTAACAAATGGTGCTGGAAAAAATGGGCTTTAACCTGCTAAAAATTAAAGCTAGACCTATCACTTTCCCCATGTACTAAGCTAAAATCACAATGAATTAGAGACTTAAATATTAAAACAGAAATGATAAACCTGCTACAAAACAGGTTAGGTAGAACTCTTAGAGACAATGGCTTAGGCAGAGATTTCATGACCAAAAAAAAACATCTATAGCATGAGAACTAGCAGAAAGAATCAACAAATGGGATCTCATCGTCCTAAAAAGCTTCTTGAAAGCACAAGAAACCACTGGCACCGCTAAAAGACAACCAACAACATGGGAAAAATCTTTACTAGCTGTTTGTCAGACAAAGGGCTACTATCTAGATTATCTAAAGAACTTAAACAAATCTGTCCCCCCAAGTTTAAAGACTGAATTCAAAAATGGGCATCTGAAATGAACAGACAGTTCTCAGAGGCAGAAGTCAAAGCAACCAAGGAGCATATGAAGAAATGTTCAACATCACTGATCATTCCAGAGATGCAGATTAAAACAACACTGAAATTTCATCTAACTCCACAAGGAATGGCTGCTATTGCAAAATCAACCAGTAATAAATGCTGGCAAGGCTGTGGGGAGAAAGGAACCCTTCTCTACCTTTGGTGAGATTACAGACTTATGCAATCATTATGGAGATTGGGCATTGAGATTCCTCAGAAAAGTAAGATTAGAGGTTCCATGGATAAAGAAGATGTGTTTTTTTTACAAAATGGAGTATTACTCTGCCATAAAGAATGACAAGATCGATCTATTTAGGTGCAAATGGAGACATCTGGAGGATATACGAATAAGTGAAATCAATAGATCACAGATAGACAATTTCCGGATCTTCTCTTTGGCATGAACACCTGTAGATGCAAATGAGTTCTAGAAAGTAGGACAGCTTTTGTAGAGTGGAATATTTCTATAGGAAACTTGGTGTGGGAATGTGATGAGGGGAAGGAATAAATATGATACAGAAAGAAAAGAAAAGAGCATGTATAAAGGGGGGAGGAGGGGGGAGTGGGTAGGGATATGGGTAAAAATGAGAATTAACTTGTGGCATATACTGGTACAAATTTCCCAATGTTATATGTGATTTTGAGATG
>PVIC010000467.1:10867-91394 GCA_004025085.1 Thryonomys swinderianus | reverse complement strand
TTAGAGGTTCCATTTGATCCTGTTATTCCCCTACTAGGAATATACTTGAAGGAATTAAAATAATCATATTGTAAAGACATAGGTACACCCATGTTCATAGCAGCTCAGTTTGATAGCCCAATCTTGAAAATAACCCAGATGCCCATCAACTGGAGACTGGATAAAGATGTGGTTTTTAAAAATAAAATGGAGTTTTATCCTGCCATAAAGAATGACAAAATTCATTCATTTATTTGCAAATGGATACACCTGGGGGACACACTAATAAGTGAAATAAATAGATCACAGATATGTAAATACCATACATTTTCTCCACTACAAGAACCTGTAGTTATAAAAGAGTTCCAGAATGTATGATAGATCTTGTGAGAAAGGAAATATTCAAAGGAAATGTTGGAAGGGAAAGAATAAGTATGATTTGGAAAGAAAAAGAAATAACATGTATATAGGGATGGAGGGTTGTGGGTAGGTAGGGATATAGGTAAAAATGAGAATTAACTTGTGTCATATACTGGTACAAATTCCCCAAAGTTGAGTGTGATTTTGAGCTGTATACCAAATGTACCAATAAAGAATTATATTAAAAAATTAAAAAAATTGAAACATTTCACACTAAAATCAGGATAAAGACAAGCTTGTCCACTGTCACCACTCTTGTTCCATATAGTGCTGAAAACATGAGCCACAGTAATTAGGTAAAATAAAGGAAAAAAGGAATAAGCATATATAAGGAAAAAAACTATTATTCACTGATAACATGATTCTATATAGGAGATCCTAGAAATTCAAGCAAAATACTGCTAGACTTTATCACCAAATTTAGTAGGGTAGCTGGATACAAAGTTAATGCTCACAAATCAATAGCCTTTTTATACACAAACAACAGACTCACTAGAGAAATTGGTGAGTCAATCCTTTTCACAGTAGCATCCAACAAAATGAAATATCTAGGAATCAATTTAACCAAGGAGGTGAATAATCTCTACTCTGAAAACCACAGCATTCTGAAAAAGGAGATAGAAGTTATCAGAAAATGGAAAGACATCCCTTGTTACTGGGTTGGAAGAGCCAACATCGTCAAATGGCTGTACTCCCATAACTTTTATATAGATTCAATGCAGTCCCAGCTGAAATCCCAACAGTGTACTTCACAGATCTAGAGACAATTATCCAAAAATTCTCTGGAATCACAAATGACCTATATAGCAGGAAAAGCAATTCTAAGCAACAAGGACACAGTGTTTGTGTGTGTGGGGGGATAATTAAGACCCCAATTTGAAGCTTTACTATAAAGTCACTGTGGTAAGAACTGTATGGTACTGGCAAAGTTACAGATCTGAGGATTAGTGGAATAGATTAGAAGATTCAGGCGTAACTCCAGATACATTAAGCCACCTCATCTTTGACAAAGGAGCCAAATATCTTCAGTGGAGGAAAGATAGCCTCTTTAACAAATGGTGCTGAAAAAACTGGGCTTTAACCTGCCCTAGACTAAACCTAGACCTATCTCTGTCACCATATACAAAACTAAAATCAAAGTGTGTTATTTAAAAAATGTGATAGCACCAGGCGTGGTGGCTCACGCCTGTAATCCCAGCACTCGGGAGGCAGAGACAGGAGGATTGCTGAGTTCGAGGCTTGCCTGGGCTACATAGTGAGCTCAGAGCCAGCTTGAACTACAAAGCGAGACCCTGTCTCAAAAAAAAAGAAAAAAAAAACATGATAGCTGGAATGTCTCATAATGGGCTCATACATTTTCTATCCAATTTTTGATCAGCTACCTACTTTAACAACATGATTTATCAAGAAACAATAATTTTTTCTGCCTACTAATATATTGCTATAAATTATGTGGGTAAATAATTTATTATAAAGATATTACTGAAGTACTTGATAACATAATCACTTGAAGAGATGAACACTAATTCTGAAAAGTAAAGCCTAACTGCTTTACTACCAACATGATAAAAATCAGTTGTTACAATTTGCACTTGGGACTGGGGATTTAGCTTTGTGGTTCCAATGTCTGGAGTTTAATCTCTGGTATTAAATAAATAAACAGGCTTTTAATAAATCTGAGTTTGCTGAATTATTAAGAAGGGGTTACAGAGCTCATCTGGCCAGCACAAAACAGAATCCATGGGGTCAATCTTCTACACGTGGTTTCATGGCATCAAATGATGATCCCATTCTTTTTTTTCTATAATCTCTCACTTTGATGGAATCCCACCCCATTACATTTTTAGCACAACACAGAAGGATAGATTAATTTTGAATATCCAAATGTCTAAAATATTTTTATATTTGCAGTTCAATTGCCAGCTTCAATAGGCCAAGAATATAATATTAGTATATCAGTGATCATCTCACCAGCACTTAGACGCTAAAGCAGGAGGATCACTGTGAGTTAGTAAGCCATCTGAAGTATGCAAGGAGAAGCTGCTTCAAAAAATCAACTCAGTATTTGAAATCTTAAGTTATTCTTTTCTTCCACCTATTATTACATGGTTTCGTGATAATTTTTTTCCTGCTTGGATTATTTTTTCAATTAATCTTCAATGTTTAGAAATTCTACTGTGAAGGGCCTTAGTCCTAAATACATGCATAATATGTGTTATACATGTGTGTAAGTATACACATATATATGTGTGTGGTGTGATATAACACATATTACACCACACACACATATCTATAAATTATATATGTATTCTCCAAATTAACTGGGGAGACATGATTCTCAGATTAATGCCAAGGCTCATATCTTTCAGTCTGAAAACATTCTTGCTTTTTTTTTTTGAGGCAGGGTCTCGCTTTGTAGTTCAGGCTGGCCCTGAGCTCACTATGTAGCCCAGGCAAACCTCGAACTCAGCAATCCTCCTGTCTCTGCCTCCCGAGTGCTGGGATTACAGACGTGAGCCACCACGCCCAGCCATTCTTGCATTTTTTGACACTTTTATTTCTTCTGTTTCACCTGTTGTCTTATTGCTTTACTATGAGTAAGTACATAGTGGTGCATGAGTACCAATGCTCCAATTTCATTATATTTCTTTATTATCTCTCTAAACTCTGTTTTTACCAACAATGGAAGAATTTCCTTCCTGGAAGTGCAGTATCAGGCCTCACCTTCACCTTCTACAGCAAACTGTCCCCTCAGGAAGGAGCATCCTGTACTTCTCCAGGTGAATCATATTTCTTTACATTCACTGTTCGCTTTGTCACCAGGACTGCTATACTCTGAAGTCACTTTGACTTTTCTAAATTAGTTAACCACTCTTCTCTCAATACCAAGCTTCAAACTGTTTCTAGAAACCTCAGGCCTCTGTAGTTTTCTTAGACCTTAGGGATTGGTATCTCTGCAGCCATTTTAGTGGTATTGCAGGAAAGAAGGACTAAATTTTAAAGAATACAGGAAAACTGGACCAAGTGAGGAAAGAAAAGACTTTATTTTAAAAGAAGGAAGGATTTTAGAAAAATTAGAGAACTGGGATGTGGTGGAAAACCTACCAGAATGTAGATGACATCAAGCATTAGGCTTCTGGGTTGGACAGAATAGAAAGGGAGGTGTTTCCCTTTTCTTAGAAGTGCTCAAGATTCCAGTGATATAAAATGCCATCCCATTGTATATCTACAATGTACCAATAAATTGATTATGATGTTAATAATAAAGTGCCCCTGTCCTCACCATTACTTCTGGACAGTGGTCTCCAGTCTTCTAGCACAGATTCACAATAGTTACCCAATTGTGTATTTCTAGACCTTCCACCTTTGAAGCCTGTAGGTCATCTGATGCTCTAGAGCACAATTTGCCATGATGAATTTTTTACCTTGATCCAGCAAGCCTATCTAATAAACCCTTTTGTATAAACATTATTTTTTCATGTTTATTTGTTGCTCTGGAAAACCCTAATAAAAATATTTACAGACATTTAAACAAGTATTGAATAACAATGATACATATTAAAATTGTTGGGTGGGGCCGGAGGGTTAGCTCAGTGGTTCCGGCGCCTGCCTCACAAGCGCAAGGTCCTGGGTTTGATCCCCGGTAACCACATATTAATGCTGGGCGTGGAGACACGCCCACCAACAATCAACACCGCATACCACAATGCTGATGTGGTGGCTCACGCCTGAAATCCCAGCACTCGGGAAGGCAAAAGCAGGAGGATGGCTGAGCTCACGGCGGCTTGCCTGGGCACCATAGTGAGCTCAGGGCCAGCCTGAACTACAGTGAGACCCTGTCTCAAAAGCAAAAAAAAAAAAAGGAAAAATTGTTGGGTGATCCAACTTTTCCTCTTATTGTTTCAACTGTTAAAAGTTTGTGTATGGCCGGGCATGGTGGTTCATGCCTGTAATCCCAGCACTCGGGAAGCAGAGGCAGGAGGACTGCTGAGTTCAAGGCTTGCCTGGGCTTCATAGTGAGCTCAGGGCCAGCCTAAACTACAAAGTGAGACCCTGTCTCAAAAAAAAAAAAAAAAAGTTGGTGTGTGTAGGTGTTTCTTACATGACTGTAATATGTGTGTGTTTCTCAGATGACTATAATATGAGAGCAGTTATGATTCCAGAAGAACAAAAGCAGTTGCATAATGGTACATTCACAATCTTTTGCTTTTTGTGTATATGCCTGTGCTGTTCTCCAAAGAATTGTAAAAAGTAACGTCAAAAAAAAAAAAAAAATGAGTGCCCGTTCTGCTTTCTGGAGGTCACTGGCATATCTTAACATATCCAGATTTATTTTAGCCAGTTTGTGTTGTTTTAGTTATAAACATAAATACATATGAATTAATACAGAAAACTTTACTGAAAGCCAACCATGTGCCAAAAACTATACTTGACATTTCATTATATATCTGTAAAGCAATTTCCTAGGTAGACCTTATTGTAACAAACAACTAATTCTAACAGACAATTAATGCTTAAGAGTTTTAAATTACTGTCCAATTTTAAACAATGAAAACATGAATTTTATTTTTCTGACATTGACATTTCAATCCACTCAAGAACTGCAGGCAGGTATGAAGTAAATATATATATAGTTATCATAAACTCAAGATTTAAAATTCTATAACAATGGATAGAAACAAAGTGGAAATGAGACAGCAATAAACACTGGGAAAAGATGTTACAACTTTCTATTTCATTTGAAAGGCCATGTCTATAGTAAAAATAATTACTGATAACTGATCCATCTAATCAAATTCCAAAATTAGTTTCCTACTGAATAAACCATCCATAGACAATCTATAGATTAACAAGGAACATTATAAGAATATTGCATATAGTTCTGTGGTACAGTCCAGGGCTAGTTTATATAGGGCCCTAGAGTGAAGCCTTAGTATGAAAAAATAACCAACAAAACAAATCAAAACAAACAAAAAAACTACAGAAGAAGAAAAGTAAAGAGCAAAAAAAGAAATCCTGACTTTAAAATAACAGTGCTATATATAATGTCACATTGTCTCCCAAGTTTTTAAAGTCCTCCAGCAGAGGTCTTTGAGAGTCCTTGTAGGTACTTTGGTTTACATAATAAGTGGGATATAAATGCTTGATCAAAATACTGGGAATAACCATACTCCTTTATAGTGGCCAATTTATAAATAGCCACAACTGTATAAATACAGACAAATTAAACCCTTCTAGATTTTATATTCATGAAAGTTCTTCAATTTTGAATACATATTTCTCTAGACAAACAAAAATATACATAGTTTTCTAGGATTTTAATTGTCCCGTTGCTTACTCTACTCTTTTTCTGTATTTCCCTACAGCCAACCCCAATCTTTCTTGAGATCAAATTAAAGTAACTCCTACTCCTTTCTCTTAATCCATACACCCTTTAAAATTACATATTATTGATCTCTTTTACAGAGCCCTATAACTTTTATTCCACCTGCTTATGTAAATTACTAATGTATATGTTGTAGCTAATACTTGGGTCTCAGTGTCCTTCGACTATTATCCTACATATCCATTGTTTCTATATTTCCTTTAAATCACAAGAAAAAGCAGTGTGAAATATTTTACCAAGTCACAATAATGGAAATAAATGTTTGTAGATTCCTAAAAGGTAATATTTCTCTATCACATGTGATTTTGGTGGCAACATATTAATTAATTGCTATCAGTTCTCAAATGAAAGGCAAGTGAGATGGTGAAAAGAAAAACAGGCAAGAGTTAAAATGTTTGAAGGTCTCAGGCACCAGATTGAGTTTGGAAACAGGGATTAAAGAGAAATACTGTCTAACTACACAGTAAAACCTCAAAAGTGGCCATACTCAGACAAAGAGAGTAAAGAGCATTGTGACAAAGAAGACAAGTAATCAGAGCTTACACACTGCATCCTAAACCCAGGGTTTGTTTATTTATTTATTTATTTATTTATTTATTTATTTATTTATTTATTTATTTATTTATTTATTTATTTATTTTTGAGACAGTCTTGCTTTATAGTTCAGGCTGGCCCTGAGCTCACTATGTAGCCCAGACAAGCCTCAAACTCAGCAATCCTCCTGCCTCTGCCTCCCAAGTGCTGGGTTACAGGCGTGAGCCACCATACCCGGCCCAGGGGGATTTTTGAGAACAGATTTGGTGAGTGAATTTTGAAGTTGCAATACATTTTGATAGAATATTACATTTAGGCCATAATAGTTTTACATTAATAACTCAAGTTGCCACCTAAACATTAGTCATTGTTTATTTTCTTCACAGAAAGGTGAAATCTTAGTTACCAAAGCCAATTTTTTACATTTCTAATTGTTTTGAATATAACTGAAATAAGCATATTTTCAGCCACTAGGACCATGTTGGTTTTCTCAGTCAGTGAGACTGCATTTGACATTTGTTAGTTAAAGACAAACTTTCAGCCTACAAAAGACCCTGTGTGGTTGTTGCCCTTTGGATCTCTCTAAGCAAGACACAAAAACTTTCCCCTGAGTACCTTCTCCCTCAAAAATTTCCCTGCTTTCTTATTCCTATGAATGATATCATCATGCAACTGTATCTGGAAAGTCTCTTGCTCTATAGACTTCCCTGACATTTAATCAATCCAAGCACACCCAAAATAAAGCACATTGTGCACTGCAGCCACCATATCATTGTCTGCTTTTCTTGCCTCCCAATCCCTTAACATTCTATAGCTAGTTATATTATATTGATTGATGAGACCACAGTTACACTGATATTAATATATGCTCCCAATGAAGAAAGAGTTTAAAATGCCCAGGAGTGAGTTTCAGAAGCCAAACTCAACTAAATCAAAGAAGGCTGTCAGAGAAAATATAACATAGATTAAAGAAAGATCAGACAATATGAAATTCTGAAGCATTCTTTTTTCATTGATCTAGGTGGATAGGTGCACAGGTATTAATCAAATTTAATTTTTTTGATGTTTTGACTTCTTTGGATTTTGTGTATCCAGGGAATAACTATTTCTCCTAGGACTAGCCAAATTCTAGAGGTAGGAAACTGTTTTCCTTGTGAATCCATCTTTGATATCCAAACCACTAATCTTGAGACTGTACTCCCCTTACACCTCATTTTGTCAGATTCTTTTGGTCCTTCTTCCTTAAACTGCCCCAGGACTAGGTCTCGGGGAGCTAAAGATAATCTCTAAACTCACTATCTGTCAAGTTACTAATGTTTTCCAATTTTAAACCTGCTTGGTTGTGTATGTAACTGCACCTATTCAACCCCATGAAAAATGTATTAAGCAAGACTCTGCCCCTAGATTTATGCTTATTCCTACACTGATGCAACCTCCCTGTGGACCTACATGGTATGAACAGGATGTACTTGTTTCTCTCAGGACCTCTGTGTAGTTACTGTCTTTCACAATACATCTTGATAGTCTTGCTTTGACATACATGAATAAAAACAGTATCTTGGTACATCTTATAACAAACCACCCTTTTCAGATCTCTCTGAAATACCAAGAATACAATTCTAAGGAATACCCTCAGACCTTTAATTGCACACTCTGGTAATCTTAATGTGATTATTGGAACACATGTTGAAATAGAAAGAACACAGTCAGCCTATTTACTTCAGTTCTTTTAAAATACATTATATCTGATATTCAACAAAAAATAGAGAAAGCCAAGGACAAACTAACAATGAAAGCAGGATAGTGGGCAAAACTAGCAACAAAATAACACTCACATAACACAGTTTTCTTTTTAATTACTAGTCAGGGGATTAAAGGTCAAAATGATTAATACAGTATGAGAATTAATAGAAAGATAAAACATGGAACAAAACAAGAGTTCCATGTAGTATCCTATGGAAAAATCAAATTAAAGGGGAGAAAAAAGCTTTCATTAGGTCTCAACAAACTGGACACATTTGAGGAAAGATTCCGTAAATTTTAAGATACATCAAAAAAAATCTTGAAGTATAAAAAATGTAATAGAATACCAAAAATAGGGGAACAGTTACAAAAGATGTAACATGGGCATAATCAAGAGATCAAAAGAGGTTAATAAAATAGAATAAGGGAAATATTTGAAGAAATTATATTTTAATAATATTTAATTTAATAATAATAATAATATTTCCCAGACTGTAACCTTAGGCACTAAAAGTACATCAATTAGGCTCAGGGCCAACCCTGAACCACAAAGCAAAGCCTTGTCTCAAAAAAAAAAAATGACAACAAAGAAATTATGTAAACAATTTTATGCTCACAGCTTTGGCTATTTAATAGTAGAAAATGTGAATACACAAATAATAAAAGTGAATATACAAACACCTTATAACTTTCCACAAAATTAAACCTGTTCAATACTCCAACTATTAAATTCAATCATATAAATTTATAAAACAAAGCAAAGGAGCATATATATAATCCAGCATATTTCCCAATGAGTATTTATATACAATACCAAAATCATAGTCATTGTAAACAAAAATGATTCATTAGACTTATATTAAAATTAAATCATCTCTTCTAGTAAAGACACTATTGAGAGAATGAAAAGGCTGAATAAAATATCTGCAAACTATTTACAAACCCAAGAACATTTTCAAAAAAGTAAACAAAAAAAAGTTACTTATGAAATGATCAACACAAGTGAACAGTTGCATCACCAATGAGTTTGAATAGATGGGAAGTATAAAGATGTTCCCTGAGCATCACTGGTCACAAGGGAACTCCAAATTTGAACGACACTGAGAGACCTGTGTGCATCTATACAATGTCTCATTTTCTAACTGGCTGATACGAAAATGTTCAGAATACAGAGGAGCAAAAATATTCATTTTTTGCTGGTGGGAATGCAAAATGGTCCAACAATTATGAAGATGGTTTGACAGTTTCTTACAAAGCTAAACAGTCTTATCACCTGACCTAGCAGTTGCCCTCCAATGTTTTTATCCAAATTGCTTGAAAACATGCCCATACAAGAAATGTACACAGATGTTTATCATAACATTTTCCCAGCAGCTAAAACTGAAAGTCACTGAATTGTCCTTCAACAGATAAATGGCTGAAAATTTATGGTACATTCATATCATGGAATAATAATCAGCAATAAAATGAATGGGCTGTCAAGCCAGGAAAATGCAGGAATAAATAGTAAATTAACATTGGTATTAAAATAATTCAGTTTTTAAAAGCTGTATATTTTAGAAATTAGTAGTCTTTAAAGTTAAGGCAAAGCCAACTGTGTATAAACACTGCAATCTAGTTGATATTTTCCATGAGGTACCCTGGTTACCAGTGGTGATACTGTTCTGCAACTACACTGGGCTGAGCAGTGAAATAAGTGTCAAGCTTCTCACTATCTGAGAGAAATGTACAGCAAAGTAAATCCTACTGATAGTAAATTAAAACTGTATGAATAAGCATATAAACATACATATATATACATGTTTATATGTGTTTACATACAAGAATTATCACATAAACACATACATTCATTTTTGTGCATTTTGTTGGCAGAGAGCACCTGAAGTAAATGATTATTTGTAAAAAAATCATATCTAGTATCAGAATATGTGAAGGTTTAAAAGCCATCTTCAGTCAATGAAATGAGAATTTTGAGAAAAATTACTTTTGTTTGCATTTGGGTATATTATATATGAAATGAACTTGGGATAACTCATAGTAACAGAAATTAATAAACTATGAAAGTAAAAAATGGAAGGAAGAGAAGAAGGGAGAGAAAAAGGAGATGGGAGAAAAGCATATGAGGGAGGGAAGAGGGAGAGAAAGCACATAGATGTAAGAGCTTCTATGAGCAAAGCTGGAATAATTTGGAAAACAATAAATAATCATTAGATTTTAATACAAAATATAGAATAAACATTCATGAATCTATATTAATATAAATAGGTGACTGAATTGATTAATAGAGGGAAGCAATATTCTCTGAAGAATTCCAAATAATTTAGGTAGAAACTTTGCTCTTAATGAAATTAGCATAATTCCACACTCCTTAGGGATGTGTTGAGCACAGTAATTCCTTCTGATAAACAGAATATGGACAGAAAAGATACCTAGCAAACACTGCCTTAGCCAGTCAAGGCCAACATCTATAGTCATACACTATAATCCCACATGCATCTTTTGTATAGTGTGACTAACATAGCATTTTACCTCTGTTGCCTTTCTTTCAACAGCCAGTAATTCCAATCTTATGTTCCTATGAAATATCAGTAATCCTCTAAGTCTCCAAGGCATCAAAAATGTACAAAAGTCTGAGAAACTTCCATAGTCAGGAGGCATCTAATGAGACACAAAATCCAAAAGTAATATAATATCCCAAATGGGATACTGGAGCACCAACAGTAAAAGCTATAAACTAAAAACAAAGGAGACCTGAAAGAAACAATAACATATTTAACTATATTGGTTCATTATTTATAAGTACTCACATTAGAAAGATGATGAGGGGGGCTGGGGATTTGGCTTAATTGTTCTGGTGCCTGCCTTGCAAGCACAAGGTCCTGAATTCAATCCCTGGTACAACAACAACAATAACAACAACAACAAAAAGATAATAGGGGAAACTAAGGGAAAAGTAAATTTAAACATTCCAACAAAATTTTAATTCTTTTAGTAACTTTCTGCTAGAACAGTAAAGAAGCCTCATTTCCAAACTGTTACATTGGAAATAGTGCAGTAAAAGGAGTAGGCTTAACTCCAAACAAAACAAGTGGGATATACAGCCACATCAATGTGAGGGTGACCAGTAGTTGGAAAAGTAATAATGACGATCAGAGAGAGAAAAATTCCTGCTACATCATCTTAGCAGAATTCTTCTGAAAACAGGTACAAGTTGATCAGCTATCAAAGCGGGGGATATTCTCTTCCAACTCACTGTGCTGGATTCTCTAAAACTGGACTCAATGAGGATGGTCATAGAAAGACGGACACAGAAAGACAGGGCTTAGTCTGGAAAGGGTTCAGGGAAACCTGGCTAACTTTGGTCAAGAAGAGAGTTTGTCTCGAGTTTATGAGAACATTTGTGACAATCTCTGTTTTATTTTTATTTTTTTAAACCTAAAACTATTCTAAAAGTTTGAGTCTACTGGGGAAAATAAAACATAAAAGGAAAAAATAAAAATAGCTATCAAAAGATGAAAAGGAAAACATGCAGGAATGGGAATTCCCTTTTATTTTACGAATTTCTCTTAATTAGAGATTGAATGATATGATAGCATTTGACAGAGGTTAACTAGTGACCAACAAGAGCAAATGTTAAGAAGGGAATGTAAGTCTGCATCTGACCCAAAATCTTTTAGACTTTACACTGCCTCATTTTGAAATATTCAGAAAGAGAACGTTTTTTCCATAGCTCAAGCCACAGGTTTTCCAGAAAAAAATATGATGGTAATCATATGAATATGCATTTCTACAAAGGTGTTTCTACACATATTAGATCCAATTAATCTTCAAACAGAGCTGGAATAATTGCCATTATAGTGAATATCATCATTATAATTCAGGCTCTAGCTAGGCAAATATGATATTCTACAACTCTATAGCAAATATGGTACTTATAATTTTGCTTACAAATAAATATTCATTTTTGTATTTTAAAAGAAGAATAAGGGCTGGAGGGTTAGCTCAGTGGTTCCAGCGCAATGTCCTGAGTTTGATCCCGGGTAACCACATACAATGCTGGGCATGGAGACTCACGCCCACCAACAATCAATACCACATATCACAGTGCCAGGCATGGTGGCTCACGCCTGTAATCCCAGCACTCGGGAGGCAGAGAAAGGAGGATCGCGGAGTTTGACGCTTGCCTGGGCTACACAGTGAGCTCAGGGCCAGCCTGAACTACAAAGAGAGACCCTGTCTCAAAAAAAAAAAAGAAGAAGAAGCAGCCTTCTTGGCCAGACCAGGACCTCTTGAGAAAAAACAAAAATGACAGCATGCTATTTATGCTGATTTTGGCCAATTCTAGTAACATTATTTTAATTTGATTTCCTCTTCCAGAACCATAATTTCAATTATGATTACAGTCTGAAATTCTGAGGGTTAGGACTCAATATAAATTTGGTGAAGTTACAGTTCAGCCTATGGTGTTTTATCACTCATTTTTTACGTTAATTATGTGTCTACACATCTACACTCATAACAAGAATATAGCCTCTGTGACAGTACACTTTTATATTTTCCTTACTGAGGTATCTCAATTACTGAGGCTGTTACCTAAAACCTACTAGGTAGCCAAATATTTCCATTTTGTTCAGTAATATTCTTAGTGTTATTATTAATTTTATTCAATACTTACATATCATATAAAGTTTTTATTGTCCACTATATAAAAATTGTATGTATATAAACTATAATTAAAATCTCCATTTTAAAATGGCAGAAATTTAAGGTTAGTGAACCAAGACACTTGTCCAGTATACTTTAGGTCACAAGATTTAAATTTGAAAAGTTAATCTAATGATTGTGAATACAGGATTACTATAGCTAGTGATACATTATGTGGTGTATATCATTAGATAAGCCAGTGCTCTTTGGTCAGCAATACAGAGAAAAAGTAATGGAGAAAAAATATGTTCATTTTAAAATCACTTACTATATATCTACCTTAAATACCACCATCAGTAAAACAAAAATGCTTTGGGCTAGAAACAATACTGACCCTGTGAATATATCCATCTAATCACTATGGAATTTGGAACTATTTATCTCATACTGTTTTACTTGGCAAAACAGATACATACAAATGCACATATGGATCTTGAGATGAGAGGATCCCCCTGAGTTGTGTACATGGACCCAGTTAATTATATCAGTTGTATAAATTGTTAAAAAAAAAAAGGGGCAGAAGAGTGGGCTTCAGAGACAAGCAAGATGAAAACTTAACTTAGGTTTCTCAAGACAGAGAAGGAGAGTAATAGGAAGCCGACACACTGTCAAGGTCTAAGTCTGAAACAGCAGAAAACAGCATTTTGCCCAGAGTCTCCAGAAAAGAAAGCCTTGCCCAACATCTTCACTATCTCTGTGAGACCTGTGTCTTTTCATCTAAGGAATTATAAAATAATAAAATGTTAGTACAGATAAGTTAATTGGTTACAGAAGCAACAGAAAAAATGATGTAAGGCTGACATATAATTAAGCATTTCTAACAGAAGGAAGAATAAATCTCAACTAATGTATTATTTATCAATATTAAATTATAATTAACTAATGTTAAATTTCACCACAATCTAGGAAAATGAAAACAATGATGAGGTTAAACAGCAATTCCCCTTCATGAAATAAAGATTGAGAGACTAATACTAAGTACATCTGAGTCCTCTGAAAATCACACTTCCAATAACTTCTGGGAATATATATCAGGATCCTGCAAATTTTGAGGATTTAAACATTTAGGTCCTGCTAGAGTATTAGGCAAGAGTAGAACAGTCTATTGTAGAAGAACCCTTAATGCATTATGTATAATATCCAGTGTAAGGAAATTACTTAAATAATTAGCAATAGGAAACAGGCTAAATAAGTTATAGCTTAACTCCAAGAGAAATACTATCCATAAACTAATTAAAAATGAGGATACAATTAGAAATTTATTGTCCATATTACAGAAAAATACATTTAAAACAGTAAGTTGTCTCATTCCACTTTTTTTTTTTTTTTTTGAGACAGGGTCTCGCTTTGTAGTTCAGGCTGGCCCTGAGCTCACTATGTAGCCCAGGCAAGCCTCGAACTCAGCAATCCTCCTGCCTCTGTCTCCCGAGTGCTAGGATTACAGGCATGAGCCACCACACCCAGCTCATTCCACTTTTTGTAATACATTTTTGTTATTATAGTGGATTTTTTAAATGTGTTTTCAATGCAATGACACTAGCAAAACCCATATTCTGGAGAGGAAGTCTTAGGCTGAGCCTTTTATTCTCTGTCTCTGTCTACCTGTGTCACACACACAGGCATAAACATAAAAAAGCAGAACCCACTTGGATATTAGAGAAGAGTCTGCACTACATCTTACTGTACAGGTAATGTCACTTTGCTGAAAGTGACACCAACAGACCTACATTCCTGAAAATACTCTCCCATTTTTCAAATGTGTTATCTCCCCAAAGAAGATCTTGAACTACTTAGCCCTGCACTCCTCCTGTCAGCAATCCTCATGTCCCTCTACTAACTGTAAACATCTCAGCCCTGCCTGTCAATGATCCAACTGCAGGCTCCCCTTCCACTTCCCTTCCCTGTGACTATGTACCTCTGGTTTAACCAAAGCAGGCTGCTCACTACTGAAAACATCCTCCCTGCCTTTGACAATTTTTCCCATGGAGTTCTTTTTTCCAGTAGAAGTTCTCTCAACTCAATTTTGCCAATTAGAAATGATTTCAAATCTCAACTTCTCTCTTTTTTTTTTTTTTTTTTTTTTTAGGCAGGGTCTCGCTTTGTAGTTCAGGCTAGCGCTGAGCTCACTATGTAGCCCAGGCAAGCCTTGAACTCAGCAATCCTCCTGTCTCTGCCTCCCAAGTGCTGGGATTACAGGCGTGAGCCACCACACCCGGCAAACCTCAACTTCTTAAACCCTCTCCTCACCTTCTCTCAAACATATGAAACTTTCTTTTAAATTCCTACATACTGTGTCTTTCTGACAAATACAGATCTTTACTTTTTATTGTAGTTACTGGTCTACTGGTTTTAAATGTATACTAGGCTACAAGCTCCTTGAAAGAGCAAGAATTAAGCTTGTAGTCCTTTTTTTTTTTTTTTTTTTTTTTTTTTTTTTTTTTTTTTTTTTTTTTTTTTTTTTTTTTTTTTTTGAGACAGGGTCTTGCTTTGTAGTTCATGCTGGCCCTGAGCTCACTATTTGGCCCAGGCAAGCCTGGAATTTAGCAATCCTACTGCCTCTGCCTCCAGGATGCTGGGATTTCAGGCATAAGCACTGTAATCCTGCACTGTAATAGATGGTACTGATTGCTGGTGGGTGTGAGTCACCACACCCAGCATTGTTGTATGTGATTATTGGGATCAAACTCAGGACCTTGCACTTGCAAGACAGGGGCCGGGAACCACTAAACTAAATCTCTGGCCCACTTGTAAAGTCTTTATACACTTACTAGTGTCATCAGGCAGAGTACTTCACACACACACACACACACACACACACACACACTCAGATGCCCACAGAAATATATTTAAATAATGCAGATAATATATAATACAATATATTGTAATATCTATTTTAATACAATACTATGTTTATCATCTCTTCCTGATTTGCATCCCTTTCTTTTCCTTGCCTATGTCCTCTGGCTAGGATTTCTAGGTAATGTTGACTAGAACTGATAAGCATTGTATTTAAATCTACCCAAAAAGCTGTCAAATATTTATGAGTATAATTTTTGTCTATGAGCTTGACCTTTATTGTGTTGAGGAATATACCTAATGTTTAGAGGACTTTTATCCTTGATAGGTGTTGGATTTTCTGAGTTGCTCTTTTTTTTTTTTTTTTTTTTTTTTGAGACAGGGTCTCGCTTTGTAGTTCAGGCTGGCCCTGAGCTCACTATGTAGCCCAGGCAAACCTCAAACTCAGCAATCCTCCTGTCTCTGCCTCCCAAGTGCTGGGATTACAGGCGTGAGCCACCATGCCAGGCACTGTGGTATGTGGTACTGATTGCTGGTGGGCGTGAGTCACCACGCCCAGCATTGTATGTGGTTACCCGGATCAAACTCAGGACCCTGCGCTTGCGAGGCAGGTGCCAGAACCACTGAGCTAAGTCTCCAGCCCTGAGTTGCTCTTTCTTGATCTATCAAGGTGAAAATATATTTTTATCATCCATTGCAATATTTTTATGTGTTTATTTATATAACTGCAATGAAAAATTTTCAAGAAACATACTATCTATGAGAAATGGGATTTCAATTAACTGATTTATATATAAACTTTCTATACATTATTATTTCATTAACTATTTGTACTTTCATCTTGGCATCATTCCAAATGTCCATCAACTGGAGGCTGAATAAAGATTTTTTTAAAAAATGGGATATTATTCAAAAAGAATGATCAAATTGAGAAAATAATTGTTAAATAAATGCACATTTAGACCATACTTATAAGTGAAATAAATAGGACATACATGTAAATATCATATCATTACCCTATTATACACCAAAAATATAAATAAGATCCAAAATGTATAATAGGTATTGTGAAACAAGAAGAAAATCTTCAAAGGAAAAGTGGAACTTGTTGGGTGGGAGGGGACACAGGAAAGAAAAAAATTGGAAGTAGATATCAAAGTGGAAACAAAGTTTATAGATACAACAAAGTGGAAGAGCTGGAGAGAGGATTGGGGGGACAAAAAATAAAATATATAATGTACAATTTCTCAATGATGAATGTGAAAATAATGTATACTGCAAATGTACCAATAAAAATTTTTTAAGAGAATGTAAAGAAAACTGCATCTTCAGATGCTTAGTTATTAAAACATTTAATTTATTAAACATAAGCATAGAGACTATTAGTACAGTATATACTGGAGGAGATAAAGTAAACTTCATGAAGGAAACAAATTTAAGCATTAAACAGAATCATTGAAAAAGATGTTCATATGGTAAAATAGCTATTTTATATGCAAATTACTTTCCTAAGCAATTTATACACTTTTTTTGGGGGGGGGGGAGACAGGGTCTCGCTTTGTAGTTCAGGCTGGCCCTGAGCTCACTATGTAGCCCAGGCAAGCCACTGCGAACTCAGCCATCCTCCTGTCTCTGCCTCCAGAGTTCTGGGATTACAGGCATGAGCCACCACGCCCAGCACTGTGGTATGTGGTATTGATGGTTGGTGGGTATGAGTCACCACACCCAGCATTCTATGTGGTTACCAAGATCGAACTCTGGACCTTGCACTTGCAAGGCAGGTGCCGGAACCATTGAGCTAAATCTCTGGCCTTATACACATTTAATTTTAATATTTTCAGGAAGTCTCTGAGAAAGGTAATATTAAAGACATTGTACACACTTTCAAAAAGTTCAAATTCTTCAGTAAAATTATACCTAGTAAGTTTCTTAGTCAAGATTTGATCTTTGCCAGTTTATGTACAGAATTAGGACAAATACAAAGAAGGAAGGAAAGAGAGAGAGAGGAAGGAAGGGAGGGAGGGAGGGAGGGAGGGAGGGAGGGAGGGAAGAAGGGAGGGAGGAGAAAAAAGAGAAAGACAAAGGTAGAAATGGAGAAACAATAAAGAAAGAAGAAGAGCTGGGCATGGTGGCTGACGCCTGTAATCCCAGTACTTGGGAGGCAGAGACAGGAGGATTGTGGAGTTCGAGGCTTGCCTGGGCTACATAGAGAGCTCAGAGCCAGCCTGAACTACAAAGCGAGACCCTGTCTTAAAAAAAATAATAAATAAATAAATAAAAAAGAAAGGCAAGTAAAGGTGGAATGAGATAAAATTAAGGCAAAATTTACATACAATTACTGGTGACAATAAGAATTTAAATTAGTGAATTTGGTTGGGCATTTTATCCAATTTAGTACCTAATCCGAAACTGACACCTAGAATGCAGTGAGGTGAGACTCCTCCAACTCATGAGAATTTAAGGTAAACAAGAGGGAAATAGTTTTGGAATTTAAACATACTTCACAACTTTGGGTTTTTCTGCATTTATTTCAATACCAAATCAGAACAGACCTTATAAATATCTTCAGAGTCACAAAAGAATATTACAAATTGTATTTTGTGCTTGGAAAGATATGTACTTATTAGAAAAATCATAGATCTGTCTTCATTCTGAGAGAATGAAGGCTTCCTCAAATTATTGAAAGCATTTATGATTTCCCAGATGATATGAATGCCCTTTTATTAAAAGCTAACATTTTCATATTTTGAATGATATTTGAGTAACTCTGGTTGACATTATTTCTTTACCTTTTTTCTATTAATCAAAATATGTGCCTGTATGGGCTGTGTGTCGGTATTTCAAAGTAGGCATATAATTAGTTAGTACTCTCTACCTAACTTTTCTAACAAAACAGTCACCACGCAAATGATAAATGTATCTTTCTTTGATAGCATACCCAAACAGATACCGGTGTCATCCACACTTAAACTGGCTCTTTCTTTTTGATTTTGCAACTAGTACATTGTACATCTAGCTCAGAGAGAACTACTGAACCCTTGTAGTTTTTGACACATTTTTATCTCATCCAATCATGGCTGTAATATCCCACTTAACTAAGGCACTGGCAACTTGAAGACTACAAATATCTCCTGGGAATGGTTACAGTATTCATTCATCAGTGGACCACGATAATTAAGCCATCCATCAATGCTGATGTTGCTTGGATGTGTGATGTTTCCTTGTTGTGCTGACCTTGGTGGATCTGGCACTCAGATAAAGCCTGTGATGGATATGTAAGCAAGTATAACTACCCCGAGGCTTGCACAGCATGGTGAGCTCAAACTGAGGAGAATAGCATATTTATCCTTCTGTTCTCAGTGATCTTGACTTTTTGCCACAATATACCACTTTAGTCCCCATATTCAAACTAAATTAGTTGTTCCTCTTGGTTTTACAGTATCTTTTCAATTACCTCTCTATGGTCCTTAGTGTCATGTATTGCAAACATCTGTCTTACTTGCTCTAGTGTAATCTCTCAAGTGGGATTATATCTTGGTTTTGTTTTTTTCCTGCACCAGCCCTACTGATGCAATATAAAAATAGATTTTTCTCAAATTATATGTTAATTAATTTATTTCAACACCATTTGGTACAGGTATTACTAGAATATTATCCAAAAGCAAAAAAACAAAAATGTATTGAGTACCAACCGTGTGTGTCATAAAATATTTCTGAAAAAGTGTTATCTCACCATATGTATATGCTGTAAACTTTATATGCTTAGACTGGCTTTTTAAAGCAGGATAATTTTGAAAGATATTTTAAGTTTTGTCAGTTTCATCAGCTAAAGAGTAAAAGGTTTTGCAAGGTTGCTGTGAAAATAAACCGAAGAAATTATTTTAAAATATCTATGTTGTGTCAACTGCAATATACTCTTGGTGAAATTCTGTTTTAGCAAGAATTCTGGCAAGTCAGTGTAGCAAGAATTATGTGTAAGTAATCGAGTTATCACCCATCACCATCTCCCTTCCTCTCAGGATGCTGAGTCCCCTGGCCTGCCCTCAGCAAGAATTTCATCAGGTTGGTAAAATGCAAAGGCCCCAGACCTCTGGTAATTCCTCCCTGTGATTTCCTGTGAACTGACTGACCCTCATCCTGCTCATTGGCTGTAACTTCTGAGTCGTCAGTGTTATATACAGTTTTAAGTCCAGTTAAATCCTGAAGTCTCTTTTCCTGTTACAGAAACCTCGAATAATATCCAGCCTTTTGTTGTTTGATAATAAAACAACATGAAGCTATTATTATCATAACTTTTACTATTTTTAGTAGTGTCAGAATAACATTTTTCTCTTGGTCTGTATACACTTGACACAACTGACCACTTCCTCCTTTGTAAACACTTGGCTTAGTTTATTCCATAGCCCATGTCAGTTCTCTTTTTAAAATTACTCTTCCTGTGTCTCTGCACATCCCTCGGCTCCAAAAACTTGCAATAAGTCTACATCATCTTTCCTTTGTCTCTATACTCATTATTGAGAGGATGCCATTCAATATTATGACTAAAAATTTAATCTGAAGCTAAAAATGCCTAAATCTCATTTCTAGCTCAGTACTTGCTCTAAATGCAGATTCACAGATCTATGTGCTCAGCATACCCACCTGATGGTATAAAAAGAATAATTTAGCACGTTCCAAACTAAACTTACCTCTGTCTCTAACCTACCTTATACTTTCTACCTAAAAATTTCTCAGCCTTGATTAATGACAACTCTATTCTTCCAGAAAATTATAGTTTGCAAACTATGCCTTCTCTCACACCCATATTGTTCAGAATATTTATAACGACTGTGTGTCAAAACACACTTTATGTAATGCCCCCCAGTCCCTATTTTGCCATAATCTCACCTGAGCTACATTCATCATTTGCATCAATTATTAAACAGCCCTCTCACTGACTTTTCTGCTTGTTATTTCCCAAGCGCTTGCCTTCTTGATGTCTTTTATCAAATTTAAAAAATGGAAAATCTATATAACAGTCTTCAAGCTCTATGTGACCTGAACGTCTCCTATCATATCACAAGCTGTGTACAAGGCAGTGTATAGGGCTTTCCAGTGACTCCTGCCTACTAGATAAAACAGTGTCTGAAGTATAAAAGACGCATAAGTAATATATCAAATAAATGATGTATGTATATAAACAAACTGTGAAAGTAAATATTAATCACTCACTTCTATTGCTTTTTTGCCAAAGTCTTTGTCTCATACATTTTGGGAAATGAGAATATCTGAGATTACCTTCCATTTGCTTCTCTGTTGAATAATGTTTAACTGTAAACATAGTTAATTGAGTTATTTGAAATAACTTGCACAATGCTTTATTTTGTAAAATTATTACAAAACAAAACAAATATTAATTTGTTACAATCATTATCACCAAAGGAATAAGTAGCATTAGTGGGTACACTCCCCCTAAAATTAGTATAATAATATTTTAGCAAATAATTGAAATGGATTCAAACTAAACAAGGAGATAAAAGTTATAACTAAGGTAACATATCCTAATAATTTCATAATGATTTTTTGCTAGAAAATTAGTTGATTAAAGTAATTAGCCTTATCTATGTTTACATATCTATGTTTGTGTGTTTTTTTTTTTTTTTGAGACAGGGTCTCACTTTGTAGTTCAGGCTGGCCCTGAGCTCACTATGTAGCCCAGGCAAGCCTCGAACTCAGCAATCCTCCTATCTCTGCCTCCCAAGTGCTGGGATGACAGGCGCAAGCCACCACGCCCGGCACTTATGTTTGTGTGATTTTTGTTGAGCTTGAGATCAAGCAAATATCCATGTTTCATTTTCTTCAGTAAGTTCTTTAGTGTCTATAAGTGGTACTAATTATACTTTCTTTGATAACAAGTACAATACTTTTAATAAATATTTTTGTTTACATTTATTTCAAAACCATATAAATTTTCCCATATATCCAAATCCAGCTCTCTTATAATAGTATTTTTGTCACACTTAATGAATAAATACTGATGCTTATTAATAGCAGAAAATCATACTTTTGTCTAGATTTCCACAATTTCTTTTCCTGAAGTAATTTCTCATAACTGGGATCCCATTCAGAATGCAACATTGCATTTGGTAATTCATGTGCCCTTGGTCTCTTCTTGACCATGATGGTTTCTCTGACTTCCCTTGTTTTTGAAGACCTTAGGTATTTTGATAAATACTGTTTTAAAATATATTCTCCAATTTGTCCTAATTTTCTAAAATAATAAATAATAATTGGACATATTGAGATATAACGATATTTCAATATGAATGTTTAACATACTAATCAAGATCATAAGTAGCATTTCTATTTCCTTATGACTTTTTATCTCTGGATTCTGTAATAGATTTCATGCTGCTTGAACACAGTATTCACCAACCATAACTTAAAGGAGGATAAATTTAATTTAGTTCATGTTTTCAGGACATTCCATACATACTAAACATATATTCTAAGGACACAGGTTAATATTACATCTGGGTTCTTGTGAATAGTGATGCAATAAGAATGGAGGTGCAGGTATCATTTAATCTTATGGTTTAGATGTAAATATGAACCAAAAGTCTGGGGGCCTGCTTGGAAAGGGCTGCTCAGTTGGAAGGGGTGTGATCGGAAGTGTGTGGTCTCAGTCCAGCCTGCTGCTCCCAGTGCTAATTCCTGGCTGCCATGCACTGCTTAGCTTTCTCCTGCAAGCACTTGTGTATTTGAAATCCTTCCTATTAGTAGCAATTTTCTTACTTTTTCTTGTTTAGTTGCTCAGCCTAAGACTTCTAATCATATCTTAAGAGTGGGGAAAGTGAATAACCTTGTCTTATTTCAGATCTGAAAGAAAATATTTTTAACTTTAATTCAGTATAATGTCTGAATGTTTGTCATAATAAACATTTTATGTTCATTTATGTGCTGAATCAAATTCGTTCAGAATTTTTATATGAAATGATACTGAATCTATACAGATGTTCATATGATTTTTGCCTCTGTTTGCTTCTATATTTATTAAGACTATTGCTCTGTGGTTTTCTTGTTCCTGTGTCCTTGTCTAGTGCCATTATGTCGACCTTAAAAATGAGTTTAGAGGGCCGGAGGGTTAGCTCAGTGGTTCCGGTGCCTGCCTCGCAAGCGCAAGGACCTGAGTTCGATCCCCGGTAACCACATATAATGCTGGGCGTGGAGACACGCCCACCAACAATCAACACCGCATACCACAATGCCGGACGTGGCGGCTCACGCCTGTCATCCCAGCACTCGGGAGGCAGAGACAGGAGGATTGCTGAGTTCGCGGCGGCTTGCCTGGGCACCATAGTGAGCTCAGGACCAGCCTGAACTACAAAGTGAGACCCTGTCTCCAAAAAGCAAAAAAAAAAAAAAAAAAAAAAAAAAAAAAATGAGTTTAGAAAAGTTCTTTTCCTTTTATTTTTGGAATAGAGAAGATTTGGTGTTAGTTCTTTAAAAATTCTGCACAGTTTGCCACTAAGTTCAACCATTCTTGGGAAATTTTTATTGATGTTTAATCTTGCTACTCATTATTTCTCTACTCAAGTTTCAGGTATGTTCATGGTTCAATTTTGTTGTGATATATGTCTGGAAATTTATTTTTACCTATTGATCTTTGATTCTAAAGTCTAGTTTTACAGAATTTGTATGTAGGCTTTTGGAATTCTGCTTGAAACTGCACTGAATTTATCAGATTCACAAGATCTGACCTCTTTATAAAATTTATTATTCTTATACATGAATACGGGATATCTCTCTATTTAGTTAAACCTTGAATTTATTCATCAGTTTTCTAAACACAGATTTTGTACCTATGTATTTATATATGATTTATATAACAGCTTTGTTTTAGAACAAATTATCTGATTTTATAAATTCAATTTATAAATACTAATTTATAGGAAATCACATATTCATTTTTATTTTGATATTTGTGGGAAACCTCTAATTATGCTTAAATTATTAATATATTTGTAATAGCACACATTTATGTGTACTTTAACAACAGAGAAATAACCTCTTTGCAGAAATACATGGGAGCAAGTATTTCTAAATGAAGTTCAAGAAACGTTAGAATTGTAATGAAGAGGCTTAAAGACTTGTGGGGAAGTAGAGGGAGACCACAGGTATTACTTAATCAACCACTATAGGGACACCTAACTTAATTATTTTTCAAGTTATGTAGAGGGTTATATACCTGTGAAAGTACTTCTGCAATCTTAACCTCCCATTGTACATAAAGTAAAAATAATCAACTCAGCAATCAAACTAAAATAATTTTGGGACTTTCAAAACTTATTTAATGGAAAATATGGTAAGTATAAATTTTAGGGAAAACTAAAGTTACACATTACAATGAAGACCACATCAAGCCTACCTCATTGGGCTTTAAACAATTTCCAAAATTTCCTCCTTAATTTTTACCACACATAATAATGAGTTTGAATATGAACTAAAAATATGTACTTATAAGCACTTAGAATAAAGAACAGCTGGGGTAGCCTGGAAATAGAGTAGTAGATGCTTTATATCTCATAAATATTTTAAAACTCTCATTAAAAGGAAAAAGAAACTTTACCCAACAATTCTATTTTAATAGTGAAGCATATCTGTGGCAGGGTATTTCATAAATATATAATAAAATTCTGTACAACAAATAGGAAATTATAAATGTGATCAAAAGGGAAACAAATCTTTGAACTGTAGGACATTTTTCACTTTAGAGTTATCATGATCCATAGCCAATTACTGCCACAAATGGTGATAACTCTTTTGGTCTCACATTATGAGCACTTAAGAAAGACTTAGGGCACAGTGGCCAGGGTTTTATTTCACCTTGTTTATCATCTATAATATGTATGTCTATGAAACTCTTATAGGCTTAATGCATATTTCTATGCATGATTGCACCTAAAATTATTGCCAGAGGCTCAAAAATTTATTAAAAACTGTTATATTCACTTGAAAAAAATTGAAATGACCAAAGTAAAACCATCAAATACAATATATTATTTGTAACGAGATAACTTTTCATCTTTAAACATCTAAAGAGAGGCAAACTCTAGGAAGTAGACTCTACTGTTTATCATTATTTACATGCATTTCATCAACAGATGTCTCAGTCTCTTTACTCACATAGCAGACATCCCATCCCTCTTTGAAAGGGAGAGGCTAGAAATCAGGAAATTTCTCTTCTATTTATCAGCAAATACATAAACTATTCTCTCATAAATCTTCATATTACATGCCTTGTTATACCCCCCAATATATAAATTGAATTGAATTTAATGATATACTCTCTCTTTGGAAAAGGAAATGTAAGAGAAATATTAGAGAGATTCAGGGAATTTAGAATTTATAAATCCAAATTGGAGAGTGAGTTAGAACTCCGAAGAATATAAACACAAAGTGTATATGCATAGAATACAGTTAAACTACAGAAAGCTTGGATCACTGTTCTAGTGTAGTACTGTCATTTTACATCTTTTCTACATATCATTAAAATCCAGAAACACTAGTATACCTACTACTCATGCATCATAAAGAAATATCCAAGCCAGGTGGGATGGTAATGTTTTAGGTCTCCCTGTACAATTAATACATGTGATACAGAAATGGTAAGAGCTGAAACGCAAGTAATTTTGGAATAGGTTGCAAAAGATATTCTGAACTTTGAAATTCACTTTTTTACCTTTATTATGTTTAATACTGTTATTAATAGCTAACATGTGTGTAGTATTTGCCACATGTCAGGCATTATGTTAGTGTGTGTGAATAAATTCATGTAATACTAACAATGACATTATTGAGGGTTATGCAATTATTTTCATTAATTCACACTTGGTCAGGAGATATTTAAAGAGATTAAAGAACTTGGTCAAAGGCTTACATGTTGTATATTTGAAGCAGTGCCTAGGACATAAGTCACATCAAATTAACTTACTTGTTTAACCACTATTATTATACTTTGTTTATTGAAAGTCAACTTTATACCAACCAAGTGCTATAATAGTTGATTCAGAAATAAGAGTTAGTCCCCCTAACTGTTTGAGCTAATAATCTAGAAAGGAAACAGAGTCAGTGTGTGATACGATAATACATTACACATGATGATAGTGTTGTGAACTCTTTTAAATGAGAAAACACTACATAAACCATCCTAACACAAGAACATCAAGGATTATAAATACTACATTTTAGAGAAGGAGCCCACGAAGTCCTTAAAATTCTGAATACAACTTAAAGGTACAAAAAGAGAAAGCTTTTTGTATTTTCTTTTCCATTCTATAGCAGGAGGATTAATAGGAAAGAAAGCCTGCTCTACTTGTGGCAGTTGGCAGAATTTTTTATGTTGTTCCCATAAAAGGGCATAAAAATAGGAACATGACAAAGGATGTAAGGCAGATGTTCCACTAAAATTAAATAAGCATTTTCTGTTTCAAAATGATATGACCTAAGGGTAAACAATTTTGGGTAAGTACATTCTGCTATTTCACTTTTAAGAAGCATAGGTGGTTTAGGCTCAAGATTTGTGATTCTTCTATATGCAAAGGCTGCTGAGGAAAGCTAGGTCTATAAAAGCAGAAATCCTCACTTATCCATAGATACCATATCTGCAGACTACAACATTGTCTACTGATGCTTATGTGGATTCAAATGAGGCATTTTGAGCCTCTTATGCCTCCTCTTTTTCTTCTTCTTTTTCTCCTCCTCCTCCTCCTCCTCCTTCTTCTTCTTTTAATACTAACAAGACTTTTTTTTTTTTTTTTTTGAGACAGCATCTCACCTTGTAGTCCAGGCTGGCCCTGAGCTCACTATGTAGCCCAGGCAAGCCTCCAACTCAGCAATCCTCCTGTCTCTGCCTCCCAAGTGCTGGGATTACAGATGTGAGCCAACACACCCGCACTGTGGTATGTGGGATTGATTGCTGGTGGGCATGAGTCACCACTCCCAGCATTGTACGTGGTTACCAGGGATCAAACTCAGGATCTTGCACTTGGAAGGCAGGCGCTGGCACTACTGAGCTAAATCTCCGGCCCACCTACAAGACTTTTATTCATGGTCTTCCCCAGGGAAAGGAGAAGAGTTACCACTCATGTTACAAATAAACATAAAATAAGACAAGAAATAAGTGTCCTGGAGTACTGCAAAACCAACCATCAAATAATACCTCAGTGATGGGGTCACCAAAGCCCAAGGCTCCTGGTCCTGGGAAGCTCAGGAATGATGTGAAGGTTCAGGAAAGGACAGATATATACGTCCCTGCCCTTCCCTCTCCATCCTGCTCACACAAAGCTTTGTTTTCTAGCAGTAAATTTGGAGTTACATCTTTCTATTATAACAATCTTCAGGCCCCTCTGACATAAGTTTCTTGCACCTGCTTAAAAGTTGCAGAGTGACATGAATATACATCCATCCTCCTTTTCCTGGTCTCCTGACCCCATTTTTAGATAAAAGTCCCCAAGGTCCCCACTTCCTTCTCTGTAGGAGCACAAACCGAGTAGGTTTGATCCATTTAAATAGCAGGTGTTCAGCATGAATTGGATCAAATAACCATCCTGATGCAGAGGGCTGGGGACAAGGGGTAGGGCCTCCGTACTTCTTCAGGATTTCTACTTAGATTGCTTAAGAGTTCAGAGATATTTCAAGAATTAAGTAGGTATGTGTGTGAGTGTGTAGCTTTTCTTTAGGGGTGAGAAAAAGGTCGAAGTCAAGTTTTAGGACAATTGTGATCCCAAACAGGAAACAAGACAAAGGTAAGTATGAAAGAAAAGATGGTTCAAGATCCCCACTTGAAAAAGAGCCTCCCTCAACATATTTTTCAGATCTTTTTGCCAGGCGCAGAAACCTCTGTCAAAGAAACTTTGGCTGTATTTCACTTTCTACAAAAAAAAAAAAAAAAAGTAAACAATAAAACCCAAAAAGAACATTGAGAAAAGATCAACACATTATATCTACACAAACTGGGCAGCCAGCAGTCAGCATCTCAGTAAAGTGCTACAAAGGCTAAACAAATGCAATAAATAAGAGGAGGTAAAATTTGGTAAAACAGAGGGCCGGAAGGTTAGTTCAGTGGTTCCAGCGCCTGCCTCACAAGCACAAGGTCCTGAGTTCGGTCCCCAGTAACCACATATAATGCTGGGCGTGGAGACACGCCCACCAACAATCAACACCGCATACCACAATGCCAGACTTGGTGGCTCACGCCTGTAATCCCAGCACTCTCGGGAGGCAGAGACAGGAAGATTGCTGAGTTCGCGGAGGCTTGCCTGGGCACCATAGTGAGCTCAGGGCCAGCCTGAACTACAAAGCGAGACCCTGTCTCAAAAAGCAAAAAAACAAAAATTTGGTAAAACAGGCTAGGTCACAAGTTGGCAAACTTTTTGTAAATGGAAAATAGATAATATTTGGATCATAAAGTCTGCTGTAATTATTTATCTTTCCAAGTAGCCAAAGACAGTATCTAAGCAAATAGACATAGCTATACCCTAAAGAAATGTTACAAACAAGCATTTGGCTGGTTGTGGACTGGTCTACAGTTTATCCACTTCTGCCTCTCTGTGAATGACTTCTTGAATATTTTAGGCAACATTCTAAGGATGATACCACACTATATTTCTCTTTGTACAGCTTCTTTTTTCCTGTGCTGGGGATCAAACTCAGGACCTGTGCTTGCCAGGAAGGCAGTGGGGTCACTGAGCTACATCCCCAGCCCCTCTGTCTCTTTCTCTGAGTGTAGGGACTATCATCCAACGTGATGAAATATCTGTCATACTCATTATTATGTCATACTATATATATCAAAAAGAGATGATTTGGACATACCTAGTAAAACACAGAACTTTCAAAAGCAAGTGAAAAGCTATAGAGTTCTTCCCTCAATGGAGAAGGAGACTGGGAGAACAATCGTGGTCAGACAGCTGTTCTACCAGCAAAGGTAGCTGCTCATAACCCACCAGTGGACAACTGGTTACTATCAGTTTAATAACTGACAGGGCTAACAGCTGATGGCTGATAGCAAAGTTTATTAGAATTGCACATGCTTATATAGTGTACATGCAGAAGTAATGACCATAATAGCTGACCCATGGGAAGAGAGAGAAGGTTACCTGAGTACTTGTATTCCAACAGAATACAAAGAAAATTTTATAAATCCCTGTAGGACATCTGATGTAACATAAAATAATCAGGGAGTAAGGAGCACAGAGAACATAATGGCCTGCATATCTACAAGCCACTTTTGGCTGGGGTCCCGGCTTTCCTGGGACGAGTCATGCAGCAACCATGAGTCCTCAGACAACCCTGATAAAGGGCTTTTTAAAATTCATTGTAAAAGAAATTATAGAATTCATTACAGAAGGAAAAAGTCAAAGGTACTTGAAGCATGTATGACATTCAATACAAGGAACTTTTCCACTGCTGAGATGGAGAAGGTCCATGAGAAAGAATTTCAAACTTCTCAGCCTGGGTAGCAGCTCTGAGCTAAGAGAAAGCAAAGGAACAGAGATCTCTGTGCTAAAATTTCAACAAACTGAATTCAGTCAATATTCTGAGGGATCAGGGAAGCGGATTCCTCCCCGAGAGTCTATCCTAATTTGAGATAATAAGTGAATATTGTTTTAAATGGACAAACTGATGATTTTTTACACTGAAATAGAATATGAATATATTTTTCCTCCTGATAGAGAATACAAAGGCAGTTTACAGAGTGGCCTAGAAGATTCAATGCTATGTTGAGTTATTGTATACTTGACATCACATCAGAAGTCTGTCATAGCTTTGACCCTCTAAGCTCAAAGGGGCATCCTCAATTTTTACCTGAAACATGATAAAATGCTCTGAAGACAAATTTAAGATGAAAGCAAGTGAGAGGTAACCAAGTGTTCTTTTTTTAGACAATTTAAAAATAGGCCATCACAACTACATCTGCTTATAGGACTCTACTGTCACAGTAAATGTTTCCTTAATAGACTGAAGATGCTGAATTACTAGAGAGAGCACCCTGCTGAGGTTGTGAAGGGTTTACAGATAGATGATGAAAGTCTTAAAACATACTCACTGAGGAAACACTTTTTTACTCACAGGAGAAATAATATGAATCTGTGGGAATTGTGTTTGATAACATAGTCTTCATATTTACAAAAAAAATCTGTCCAAATTCCAAGATAAAAATTGATAATTGAAAGACAGCATTGGACACAAAACAGGCTAAATACTTTAGTAAGTTATTTGAGGGAAAGCATCACCAATATTATTATAAATTTTACTTCCTCATTTCTGTTCATCAAAGTGTCACATGTATTTTTTTAATGTGTTTTAGTTTCTGATATTTAGTGTCCTGGCAAGGGGAGTTCTCTCTTAGGCTTTTTAATTACCATGAGTTTGACCTACAATATATTTCTCTTTTATTGTAGACTCTTTTCTAAAAAGCTTACCAAAGAGCTATAATTCCCAAAATCATAGTGATCTACTGATGGATTTTCCCTTGTTTTCTAAATTAGCTATTTCCTACTTTCACTCAGAACAAATGTAAGGAAGAGCTTAGTTAGGGTGAGAGTTTGAGATCCAAGGCCTAACTTTAAGGTCAGAGTATGACTCTTGAAGTCTAAAGAGATACATACTCATATAATGGAATCATGTTCTTTATACTTTGGCAAGAAATCTTTGAGAAATGACATTTAAGGGAATGAATCTTTGCTGCCTTGGCATCAGGTATTCTAAGGGCATAAGTTTTAACTATGCTTTTTCAATATTTTTGTTTGTGAATCAAGTTAATCTTTTCGCCTCTTGCTTTGACATATCCAGACTAAAAGAAAGTGGGCCAATTCATATAGATCCAGTAGCCTGGGAGGTACAAAAGTCAAAAACCTTCAGTAATTCTCTTTCATTCTGTGGATATAATGTTTACTGATATTTAAAAACTTTAAGATCTATTGACTTAAAGTAGAGAGTAGCAAGCTATGGCCCATGAGATCAATTGAGGCTGACACAATAACAATGTAATTAAAGTTTCATCATAACAGCCAGGCCTATTTGCTTCTACCATTCATGGATGCTTTCATACTATTGAAGCAGATTTGTGTAATTGTAACAGAAACACGACCCAAATCTAATATATTCATCTTTGGGCCTTTTACAGAAAAAAATAGTATGTGTTCCAGAGGTAACCTTCCACGGTTCAAACACTTGTCCTGCAATTTCATATTTGTGTAACTGTCATCAGGCACTTAAGCTTTTTGTGATGCTTTTTGTTCTACCATAAAATGTGGTGGTGCTCATGCAGTAGTCTGTAGTAAGCAAAAGCAAAGTATATAGTGCTCTAATTTTAGCTATTGTGATTCTAAATAAATACATTGTCACTGATAATGATTTTATGCTATCAGTATTTGCCTGAAATGTAATTATATAAACCACTGGTGGTGGACATGTATTCTGTACTGTATGTGAAGTGACTTATATAAATATCATTTAATTCTTCAGTCTTATGAAATATTATGTTCAGCATTACAACAAAGTGAAAGCTAGCATGCACTTTTACAATTATTCTCAAAAATCTCTTAATCCTGAATGATAATCTCTTCAGATGTTAGATGTCTGCAAACTGTTTACTTTCTCTAAGATATTACAGAAAGGGTAACAAAGACTTGCATGGGTGCTATTTTTGATCTAATATTTTTGAGTCTTTTTGTGGGGGGTAGCAGGGGATCAAACTCAGGATCTTGTGTTTGCAAGGCAGGTGTAGTAGTTGTTATTTCTATTTTGATCTTCTGCCTGTTGTTTTCCCCTTAGAAGGCTTCGAACTTAAGTTTATTATGTAAACCTCACTTTGTAAATCTCTGTGAAATGTCTGTTAGTCTGTGACATTTACTTAAAATTAGATCAATACTCTTAATGTACTAATGGGACAAGTTATGAATGGCATCAAGTGGCTCTGTAGGTCTCTTCAGAGTATAGATGTACTGCATAGTACACAGAGATTCTCAGAAAACCTGGGGAACAGGCTGAACTGGCACAGACCTCAGAGGAAGAAGGAGATAAGATTGTAGTGTTTTAGTTGCAACTCATTTTAAAATATTACCTTCATTTCATGATATAAGAAGTCTGATAGTTAATCTATTTTCTTCCATTTCACATAAGAGTATCATTACAGCTAGGATTTTAACTTTTTGTGAATATGTACTTAAATCCTAGTATTCATAAATACTTAAAGAGGAAAATAAGTATAATATACTACATATAAATTATCTGTATATTATTTATTCAGTAAAATATTACATTGACAATGTGATATGAATTTATATATGTAAAATATATAATCAATATGTCATGATATTCATATTACAAAAATCATATATTAATTGTATATTCAATGTGTGAAATCAATATGGAGTCAGTATCACTATTTCTATATCATGATATATAAACACATATATACATGACCCATATACACACATATATCTATTAAATTTATAATTAAATGCCTATAAAATAAAAAGATATTATTACTTATTGAATTATTCTTTTAAAAAGGTAACCATGGGCTGGAGATTTAGCTCAGTGGTTCCGGAACCTGTTTAGCAAGTGCAAGGTCCCTGGTTCAGTCCCCAGAAACCACATGCAACAATACCAGGTGACTCATGCCCACCAGCCATCAGTACCACACACCACAATGCTGGGTATGCTGGTTTACGCCTATGATCCCAGCACTCAGGAGGCAGAGACAGGAGGATTGCTGAGTGTGAGGCTCGCCTGGGCTACATAGTGAGCTCAGGGCCAGCCTGAACTACAAAGGTGAGATGATCTCTCTCAAAAAAAAAAAAAAAAAAAAAAGATAACCATTACATTTTTGGTTAAGGGAATGATTCAGCCGCAAGAGATAATATAAATAAAAATATAAAGACCAAATATTGGCATACACAATTTCATAAAAGAAACACTAATTACATAAGAAATCAAACACCAATGCAAATGTACTGGAGACAGTACCCCACTGTCACATATGAATAGATTAACTGGACCCAAAACATCAACAAAGATGTATTAGAGTTGAACTATACATTCAAATAAATGGATGCAATAATAACCTACATAATGTTACACCCAACAATAGAATATATAGTCTTAAGGACAGCACATGAGATTTTCCAAAAAGTGGAACAAAGACTAGCTCACAAAGCACACTGAAGAAAATTCAAAAGCAATGAAATTATCCCATGCATGTTATTAGATCTTACTGCAATGAAACTAGAAATCAGTTGCAATAGAGATACCAGAAACTATGCAAGCAATGGAAATTAAACAATAAAATTTTTAATAATCAGTAATAATCAGGCCATGGATAAAATTAGGGAAGGAATTAGCCAGTACCTACAGTTAAAATTACACCAGCAGTACAGACTGGACCCAATGGGACATGGTGAAAACAGTCCTAAGATGTAATTTTATAGTTATGAGTCACCACATCAGGAAAACAGTGTAAATTCAAATAAAAAAAAATGATGCACTTCAAAGTACTAGAATAGTGATGACAAAACTTTTAGAGACAGAGTCCAAAAACTTAAACCCAAGACCCAGTTACTTATCACAAAATGCCAATACTGTAATTAAACCTGAATATTTTCTGTTCAGCTTCAAGGGTCACTTTACCCCCACACCAACAGACAGCGTTGCATGCCTTCTGTGGCACATGTGGCATACGTCCATCACCACTGGCCTAGAAGAGCAATCCACACTCAGAGCTACCATGAGGAAGGAAATTATAAAAATTAGGGCAGAAAGGCCGGGCGTGGTGGCTCACGCCTGTAATCCCAGCCTCGGGAGGCAGGAGGCTACTGAGTTCAAGGCTTGCCCAGGCTACACAGTGAGCTCAGAGCCAGCCTGAACTACAAAGTGAGACCCTGTCTCAAAAAAAAAAAAAAAAAATTAGAGTAGAAAGTACTGAAATTGAGTCTCAAAAGTTAACACCAAAATAATTAAATAGTTTGGTTCTTTGAAAAAAATCACCAAAAAGACCTGACGGCGAAATCCAGGTCTGGCTGAGCCAGCTGCACTGCACGCCAGTCTCCTAGGTCCTGAGAGAGCCTTTGGCCCTTGGTAGACTCAGAAAAGACCAAAGCAAGCATTGAGGTAAGGACAGCACACCATTGCCGGAGAGTGCCCAGTCCTCCCCAGTGTTGGGCTCCTCCTCTGGCAACCACAGACCAATGCCAATAGCTACTGAGCAAACCCCTCCCACCGCTTGTGCTATATAATACCTTACACTGCATTTATGAAATGGAAGCATTCCAGAAACCTCCCCAGAGTCTCGTGTACATTTGTGATTCTGTGACTCACCCTCCCACGTGCAGCTCCACAATCACAACTGGCGCCCAAACGTGTAATCCTTCACCTCGCCTCTCCAGTGAGTGTCCCACCTTCATTCTTCCACCTTGCGGTTTAGCAGGCCTCTTCCTCTCCGGTGACTACCCCCACCTTCATGGGAAATTCCTCCTCCCTGTAGCTCAGCAGGCGGCTTCTTTCCACCAAGCTCACCTGTGGAGTCCTGACCATAATGGGAACTAGCCTGTATTCCTCTTCACAATCCCAATATGGCGTAAGTGCCCCTTCTCTTCCGGCCAACAACTAGGCGCAACCCCAAGATCCCCTTTGGTTGACGCCCAGGCACCGCCCCTCTGACGGATCACAGGCCCCTCCTTCTACTCCTCCCCCCCCCCCCGTTAAAGTGACCGGCCTGTGTCCTCGATTTCCACCTTCCACACCCAGACCCCACTCCCCAGAAACCACACGCAACAATTCCAGGTAACTCATGCCCACCAGCAATCAGTACCACACACCACAACGCTGGGTGTGGTGGCTAACGCCTGTAATCCCAGCACTCAGGAGGCAGAGCCAGGAGGATTGCTGAGTGTGAGGCTTGCCCAGGCTACATAGTGAGCTCAGGGCCAGCCTGAACTGCAAAGGTGAGACGCTCTCTCAAACAAACAAACAAAAAAAAGATAATCACTACATTTTTGGTTGAGGGTATGATTCAGCAGCAGATTTCAGTTTCTGTGTGCCCACCCCTTATTGAAGACTGGTTGGGAAGGGACCCCTGTTTAACCTTGTGCTTCATCCTGTACGCTGGCCCTGTACTCCACACTCCTGCCAGGCATGGACAGCCTGGTCTGAGCGCAACTTCTGACCCTCCTCCCCAGCCACCAGAGGCAACGTCCAGTGCCTTGTGGCGGCAGCTCCTGCTGTTGCTGTCACTGCTCAGCAAAGCCCCTCTGGGCCTTTACCTCACAAGGGATGCCTACTGGGAGGGGTGGTACTTGGACCAGCCAGCTGGAACCCCACCTGCTCTATCTGTACACCCTGTGAGACACCCCCCCAGAGAGGGCCCAGCTTCCACCTGGGCCAGCAGCTCTATGGTGTCCACCACAAGCTGCTTCATAAGAATGATTGGATCCATGGGCAGGACTCTGGCCTTCTCTATCAAACAAAGCCTGAATCACAACTCCTGCGAGCAGCTCAGCCTGCAGAATGGTGGCTCCCTACAGAAGATGTCAAGCCCTACAATGCCACCTGATCTGTTCATTGGCCAAATGTGGATTTTTTTTTTTTGAGACAGGGTCTCCCTTTGTAGTTCAGGCTGCCCCCCCCCCAGCTCACTATGTAGCCCAGACAAGCCTTGAACTCAGGAATCCTCCTGTCTCTGCCTCACAAGTGCTGGGATGACAGGCATGAGCCACCTCACCCTGCTCTGTGGTATGTGGTATTGATTGCTGGTGGGCGTGAGTCACCATGCCCAGTATTGTATGTGGCTACTGGGGAACAAATTCAGGACTTTGTACTTGGGATGCAGGTGCTGGAACCACTGAGCTAAATCTCCAGCCGTGAATTACAATTTTGCCATAAAGAAAGATAACGGTCAGAATAAAGTGCAAAATAAGATAAGATAGGAAAACTTTATGGCAATCCTTCATGGCCAATGTATAAAGGTGTACCTTGATTGTTATAATTATCTTATGTGTATAAGTTTTATGCCAGTTACTTTGGCTGTTAATATTTGTTTATCATAATTAACTTGATGAAGACTCATAAAATGAATAAATCTTATGCTGGCAAAAAGAAAAAAGGGGTCCAGAGATTTAGCTCAGTGGTTCCAGCGCCTGTCTCGCAAGCACAAGGTCCTGAGTTCGATCCCTGGTAACCATATACAATGCTGGGCATGGTGACTCACACCCACCAGCCATCAATACCACGTACCACAGTGCTGGGCGTGGTGGCTCACGCCTGTCATCCCAGCACTCGGGAGGCAGAGACAGGAGGATTGCTGAGCTAGAGGCTTGCCTGGGCTACATAGTGAGCTCAGGACCAGCCTGAACTACAAAGCAAGACCCTGTCTCAAAGGGGGGGGGGGTGTGCGTGAAGGGGAAGGATAAAACCAGAATTAAGATGTGTTATGCACACATACCAATTCTCAACAATGAATATAATTATTTTGTACTATAAAAATGTACCAATAATAAACACATACATTTTTTAGAAGTATAACCAGAGTAAAATATGAATGCCTTCACTTAGTCTGCCATAATGAAGAGTTGTAGTCACATTCAATATATGTTAGAATTTATTAATGTGGCATGCAGCTCAGAGGGTCTTTCTCTTTTTTCCAATAAAATAGGGGATTGAATTTATGTCAATACTGAGACAGACTAAGAGGAAAAATAAATAGTTCTCCCCTCCTGCTACTGGAGATGGAACCCAGAATCTTCTGCTTGCTAGGCAGGGGTGGTACTACTGAGCTAAATTGTGAAATATATCATGTACCAATAAAGATACAAAATTAAAATTAAGAAAAAGAATAAGGAAAGGAGGTGCATATTTTAAATTTCCATGTGAAGATGGAAAAAAAACTTCATCCTTGTTCATTGGTAATTATTACTGCATAAGTTAAAGTTACTCAGAACTTTTTTCACCTCTATGTGCATTTCGTAAGTTCAGTGTCAGACACATTTACTTTGATATGAATCATAGTAAAACTTTTTACAGTAACACAATCAGTGTTTAGAATACAAAACACTCTGGTTAGAGTTATCTATCAATAATTCCAAGTAGCATTTTTGTATCTTAAAAAGATAGATAATCTTGAGAAATTTGTACCACTTACATATAACACTGATTTACTTCTGAACACAATAATCAATATCTAATGACACTACCTGATTATTTTTTGCAAGAATTTACACTCCTCCTCCTCCTTCTCCTCCTTCTACTACTACTATTACTACTACTACTACTACTACTACTACTACTACTACTACTTTTTGTGGCCCTTCTTTTACAATTCAGTGTCTTCAAATGCTACACAGAATGAGTCCCTAAGGGCTTGATAGTGATTCTTGAACATTATATATTAATTCATCAGAAGTTTCTACTTTAGGGCAATTTAATGATTTAAAAACAACTATTACTCTAAAATCCCCAATACAACCCTGAATGTTATATTCTCTACTTTCTCATTTATCAATCAGCTGAAGGCATTTGTCAAATTTTTAAATTTTAACTTCTGAATATAATTTCAGTAAGCCTTCCTTATTCCAAAATTTACAGTGATATTCACCATTTCTCACATGAATTATTATATATCCTATAACTATTATGAAGTCTATTTAACTCATTCTGACAAGGATTAAGAATCTTGTTAATGTTGAGGATCAAGTCTTTAGAATGAAGTTAAAACTACTTTCCATACCATAAATGCTTCCTCACTTTATATTAATAAACACTAAATCTTTGCATCTTCATATCTGTACTAACCCATATATGATGTTTCTATCTATAACTACTCTTCTCTCTTTTCTAAGTGTACATTTTATGCAATATTTTCAAACCAAGTTTGCCTTTGCAACTGCTCTTTTGTCAGAGCTAACCAGAACTTATTTTGCATAAACAGATGAATTAATTTTGCCATAATCTCCCACAAAATGATTTATTCACTGAATTAATGCCTATGTCTTGTGGCAGCATCTGAGTATACATTTACCATTACTTATGACACTGCACTTTTATATTTTCTATGTTGATGGCTAAATTCTGAGACCAGTAAATAGGGTGTGCTCAAGAAAATTTGCAAAAAGAAAGAATGAAGAAGGAAGATATCCAGGATTTACTTTTAGTGACATTTAATATAGATGTGACATAAACAGTAGATGTATTTGTCAATATTATTATTGTTTAAAAGTTTAATCTCTAAAGTTGTTTAATTTTTTTATCTACACTTGCAAACCTTCTGAGGCTTATCTCTTGACAAGAAAAGCCCTTCTTTTACAATTCAGTCTTCAAATGCTGTACAGAATGAGTCCCTAAGGGCTTGATAGTGATTCTCAAACATTATGTATTAATTCATCAGAAGAAAGAGCAGTCATCAGCTATTTTCTAAGATCTACTCTGGTTGATTTTACAATATACCCAAACTTAGTAACACTGAGTTGGAAGAATTAAATAAGGCAAAACTGCAGTAAAAATGCCACATTAAGATATTCTGATTCTCTCCTCAAATTGTTTGATTCCATGCGTTCTTGGCTAGCAGATATTATTTATATGATATTATCTGCATGATCTTTGTGGCATGACTATTAGATCAGATTACTATAATGATGTGTTCAGCAATTTACAGATAGGAACTTGCTTACTAAGACAGTGTAATTGATTATGTATCATCATTCAAATAATGCAGAGGAGAAAAATGATTCTCAGTGAAGCTTAAGCAACTTTTCTATATAGTAAATAACAGGAAGTTTTAACTAATTATAGCTGAGTCAAAAGCTCATATTGGTGACTATTCTATCCTCTAAAAATGCACTGTGAATTGCTTTATTTATGGAGTAAAAGATGGCAAGGCATCTTTCTTTTTTTTCTTTCTTTTGTTTAAAGGACAGGTATGTTTAAAAATTAAAAAAGGGTATAGAATTCTTCACTATAAGACCCAATAATATCTAGACAGTCTGTGATGAATGATGTGGCATTCCTAATTCTATCAATTTCACCATTAACACATAAATGTGAGGTTTCCAGCCCTTCTCACTTCCTGTCTGAGGTCCCATCTCCTGCAGTGGTGACTTCAGACAAATTTCAAAGATTAATGATCTCTCTGCTTTCTTCAGCTCTTTCCCTCTGCTTTTGTAATAGGGGCTAATTTGTGAGACTCGCTTTGACCTTTGTTAATGCCTGCCTGGTTTTGAAATTGGCAGCATGTATGAAATGAGGGAACTGATGGAGAGACAACAATTGGAATGTGTTTTATATTCTTTAATTTCTCTTTCTGAAAATTATGTGTCTAGTTTTTTTAACATTCATAATAGCTGAGAACATTGTTTTTTAATTAAAACCATTGCCTTCACATTACTCTTCCTGATTATATGAATGCTTTTGGTATATGTTTGAGTGTATTTGGAAAATAACTTTCCATTTAGTATGTTCAAATCAAAGGAAAGTAGCATCTATTGCATTTCTGTTTAGTCTTTAAAAATGCCCAAAGAGTTGACTAGCCTAAATGAACAGAATATCATTGAGATTAGGTAATAATAGTCTATATTTACTAATGGGTCAAATAGTCTTTCATACACACAAAAATTTTAATCAATTTGCCAAAACTGCATAATGGTTTTAGAAGACCTCAAAGATGAAAGTGCAAGCCATCCCAACTGATTATGTGAGCACTGAGTTCTAAGAAGCCTTAAAGTATCATCAGTAAATTCAATTGTCTAGAGAGGAAGGTATTATACAAAAATCAAGTAAAATTTATGACTAGAAAACAAATTTCAGTAGGAAATTAAGGTAGGATATTGGGCATTTAAATAAGCTGCTGACAAAACAATTTGCCTTAAATTCCCTCCTAGAAAAAAAAAATGTTCTTTCTCAATGAGCTGACTTCAGTTTTCTAGAACTGTGGAGAAGAATGTGAGTGTAATTAACAGGAGAAATTTAATCCTCTATTACTGGCACTGTTCCCATCAGTTTTTTTTTAATAAACATTGCTATATATTTGATGACTGTATCTTTGAAGAGGTAAAGGAGATAAGGACAAATAAATAGACTTCTTAGGACATCTATAGGTCCCTGTCTCACCAGAAATCATGGAGTGGGAACAATATGAAAATTCCTGAACTTCTCTTGGTAGACAGTAAGAAAATTATATCCATTTCCAAAATCCCTCAAGCAAAATAGCTCACCAGTGAGGAATAAGAGCATATCATTCATTTTCTCACCTCTCCCTAGTTATATCTATTGAGTATTTCTCTTTTTCTAGGTCCTTTACCCAAAATATAAGACTATTTTCACCTAATTCCTGAGAGATTATTTAAAATGGGAAGAGGAGGAAAAGTATTTTCAACTGCTGTCACCTTAGATCAAACCACAACATGGATTGCCTTAATATTCTGAGTGTATTTCTGCTTCTGCTCCACGTGACAGACTCGTCTCCACCCAGTGGTCACAGTGATCTCAATCAAAACCTTGCCACTTTTCTTTATAAATAAAAGAGCTCTGCCAGGCGTGGTGGCTCATGCCTGTAATCCCAGCACTTGGGAGGCAGAGACAGGAGGATTGCTGAGTTCGAGGCTTGCCTGGGCTACAGAGTAAGCTCAGGGCCAGCCTGAACTACAAAGTGAAACCCTGTGTCAAAAAAAAAAAAAAGAACTCTTTACAAGTTACACTACTTGCTCAAGAAAGGAACACACAAAAAAGAACCTTCTTCTCATTTCTTTGAGACATTTCTGTTATTTTGGTTCAGTAAAAGAAAAGCTTGTCCATTTCCTTATACAGGAACACTGATTAGAATTTGGGAATCAAGTTAGAATATGGGAATACTAACTGCCTTTTGTTTTATACTTTGAGCTATAAGTCAGTAGAAAACTTCCGCAACATTTTTCAGCAGTAATAGTAACCTAAATTTCTTTTTCTTTCTTTTTTTTTTTTTTTTTTTTTTTTTTTTTTTTTTTTTTTTTTTTTTTTTTTTTTTTTTTTTTTTTTTTTTTTTTTTGAGACAGGGTCTTGCTTTGTAGTTGAAGCTGGCCCTCAGCTCACTTTGTAGCCCAGGCAAGCCTCCAACTCAGCAATCCTCCTCCCTCTGTCTCCTGAGTGCTGGGATTACAGGCCTGAGCCACCATACCCCTACACTGTGGTATGTGGTATTGATTGCTGGTAGGCTTGAGTCACCACATCTGTCAGGGCCTTAGGCTTGTGAGGCAGGCGCTGGAACCACTAAACTAAATCTCCAGCCCCTTAGGCAGGTTTTTAAAAAAACTTCTATCAATGCTAAGAGTGATAAAGATGTAAATTGTAAATTTAACAACCTCTAAGGAATATTGTGGAAAGGAAACAATATGAGATTTTAAAGATTCAGGCCTTTACTACTAATAATAATAATAGCAAAAATGTGATTAAACATTAATTGTGTATAACACACAGGACTGTCTATGCTAATGCATAATTAGAATTTACCTTACTAAGTCATTTAAACTGTTACATTTACTTTTGCACATATATGGTATATTAAATAGTAAAAACAATTCATTTTGCTGGGCGTGGTGGCTCACGCCTGTAATCCCAGCACTTCGGAGGCAGAGACAGGCAGATTGCTGAATTCAAGGCTTACCTGGACTGCATAGTGAGCTCATAGCCAGCCTGAACTACAAAGAGAGACCCTGTCTCAAAAAAAAAAAAAAAAAATTTTGAGAACTACTCAGACTTACTTGATATTCTACTCCTGTACTCTGTATTTGGTGATACTTTTCTACCCATTAGGTAAGAATTATCTCTTCAAAAGAACCACACTTGGAGAAGTCATTTAACAGAAATACTTTCCAGTAATTATTATACTGTTACTGGTACCAGGGATTTGACTCAGTGATACTATACCTGCCTTATAAACACAAGGTCCTGAGCACATATATATATATATATATATATATATATATATATATATATAATTATAATATAATTATAAATTATATTAGTTATATTATATCCTATATAATATATAATTACATAATATATATTTATAATCATATTATATATGATAACACACATAATATATAATTATATTATAACATATATAATATGTAATTATAGATATCACATATTATATAATTATATAATATAATATATAATTCTATATAATACATAATTATATATAATTATTATATATAATATAATTTATATACTATCTCTATAAAGAATTTTGTGAAAAAAGCACTTATCATCCTCACTGTACAGACTATGTTACCATTAATCTCAGAGTAACTTCTTCAAATGATTTATAGGTAACAGATTAAAAAACTGGGCATGGTGACTTATGCCTATAATCTTAGCACTAGGGAGACAGAGGCACGAGGACTGGCATTAGTTTGAGGCTTCCCTGGGCTAAGTAATGAGTTCAGGGTCAGCCTGAGCTACAAAGTAAGACCCTGTTTAAAAAAGAAAAATAAATAAAATTTAAAAATAGATGCCATATGAAAGATGCAGCTCATAAACTATTTATTTTCTTTCTAAATTTTTATCAGTTTTGAATATTTTGGTGATAACTTGCCAGTAATGTAGATTATCTCTTCTTTGCAAAATTATATATTTCAGAAATGAACTATGATTGAGCTATCAAAAAAAGTTAGATATGTAGCTGTTCATTATAGTATTCTGCTCATTGATCATTGTCCAGAGTCAAGGGACTGTGATTTCTAATTTAACCATATTTTTTCTTAGCAGAGACACAGGGCTGCCATCTATCAGTAACAAAGGAATTTACAGTTTTTCTAACTGTTACAATATTGTAGAAAAAGAAATGCTTTTCACCCTTTGCTTTTGAACTGTCTGAAATAACCTTGCAACTTTCACCATGGATCTCAAAATAATCAGGTATATATAGCATAAATGAGGGCATGGTGAATTCTAGGACAGGATCCAAGGTGGTGGAGAGCTAATATATTTGAGAATAAATTTGTTGAAGGCCATAAGGAATTTTATGTGCTAATTTTCTTAGATTTACATGTATTTGGAAAATCATTTTCCTCTTTATTTTATGTTGTGACCTATCTTTTTAGAAAACACATGGAAAAAAATACTCAGGACATAATACAAAGGCAGATTAAAATGTGCAATGTTTGACTACTGCCCTCAAGGATCTTCTTGATCATCTGAGAATACATAGACTAGCAGGAACGAAAAGTACAGTAAAAGAGAAAGTAGTTTATAATACATATGAAATCAGAGACAAAATCAAACAAAATGTTTGGGTTCTATGATTTTGAGCCCTTAGCTCTTCTAACATTTCATTAAAATTATCTACATAATGCCGGGCGTGGTGGCTCACGCCTGTAATCCCAGCACTTGGGAGGCAGAGACAGGAGGATTGCTGAGTTCAAGGCTTACCTGGACTACATAGTGAGCTCAGGGCCAGCCTGAACTACAAAGCGAGACCCTGTCTCCAAAAAAAAAAAAAAAAAAAAAATTATCTACATAGTTATACACTGAGATCCATGAGGCAATGAGAAATCTGAAACATTCATGAGAGTGAAGTCTACACACGAGATTCTCATTCTTAGATCACTTTGACGTGATTTTTTGATACATTCCAGACCTAAATCACTGTGTTGGTTACTGTGACTTGCTCACATCATGTTTAACAAAGTAAGTTACATGTGAATATTTTTCACTTTAGAATAATGATCTTAAAGGCAAATATATATCAAACTTCTCACTTACTTCCAGTCAGTCACTTTATGGGCTACCTAATGCAGATGGATTCCCATCCTCTCCCCTTCCACACTCTGGAGAATATCTGTTGTAGTCGCCATGATCCTTATTGCCTTCCCACTATCATTTGTGAAGCTTCAAACTGTCTCAGATATTTTACTGGAGTCTTTTATTTTCCCATCTTTCCAAATGGACAAAGTCTATTCTTATGCTTTCTAGTCCTTCTATCCTCTTTTTTTTTTCTTTTAATAGGCCCTCCTTCATTTTCCTTAGCTCAAAAAAAATTGCTTTTTATATTTTCTAAAACCTTTTATAGAAAGATAATGGCCTTGAAGAATGCCTAAATTTTTACATGAAATCATCAGCAAAAAAGACTGAGAGAAAACTGGTGGGTTAATCTAGTTCCAGGAGACCCATGGTAAAATCAATGAACAAAACCAGTCAGAAGGCCAGTGAATATTCTGATGCCATTAGTGGCACACAAGTCAGAGTCTCATTGTCAACTAAATTGGCAGTGATGATTTGGTCAGGGGTGGGATCCAGGAAAGACTAGATAATGCATTATCACTAAAGTTTATTTGGAAACCATACAAGTTACACTATATCAATTGTGTGTACTGCCTTGTGTTTTTGTTTTTGTCTTTGTTTTTGAGACAGGGTCTCACTTTGTAGTCCAGGCTGGCTCTGAGCTCACTATGTAGCCCAGGCAAGTCTCCAACTCAGCAATCCTCCTGTCTCTGCCTCCTGAGTGATGGGATTATAGGCGTGAGCCACCACGCCCAGCACTGCCTTGTGTTTTAAAGCACATTATGGTTCTACTTGGGGATGTATCATACTAGTGGCTACATACACCAATTATGGGTGCTTTTATGATAGAACAAATAATGAGATAAAAATTTTCCCTTCTAATTCAAGAAAAATGAAAGTCATTTTATACAATTTCCTTTTGAAATGAGATCAGATAAGTTATGTGTTATCATAATGAGGTCATGAGGATCATTGTGTTCATGAATGTTTAGAATACCTGAAACAAATATAAATGAAAGTATACATACTTCCATATGTGCATGTTTCAAGGCAAAATACGTGGCAGTTACACATACTTGAGAACTTGTGAATCTATGTAGTTACATTATTTCAGTGTTTTTATAGTTTTGATCTTTCAGTAAAAGTAGGAAAACAGAAAGAGAAAGAGAAAAGGTGACAATGTATTTTGCCTGTTCATTACTTCAGTCTCCAAGGCCTGTCAGATGAGTTGACTTGACAAATAGCAAGCATTGATCTGAATATTTGTCCCAAGAAGGGACTAACAGCTTTTAAACTAGAAAACATGGTCAAGAAGTTAATCAACCAGGAAGGAGTGAAGAGATTAACCAAATAGGAAAAGTGAGAATGTATATACCACTCTCTGTAGCTGAAACTCAAAATAAAAATTTTTACTATAATGAAAAGTTAGAAATTTTCATTTTCTAACACAAGCATAGAGATCTGTTTTTCATAATTACAAGATGAAAAAGACAAGAGTCATACTGCAATTTCTACAAAACTTATAGTAAAGACCATTATATTCCTATTGTTAATTTACTTACAGAATTTGTAATCTTCAGAGACCTGGAATAAATAATAGAAAATGGAAAACTATGCTATGTTACCACTAAGGCAGATATAAACAAATGGATTAATGAATAGTGGACTAACTAGTAATGTACAGTGTGCTTTATTCACAAAGATTAAAGAAAAACTAGTGAAGTAGAAAGAATAACTTTGGTTTTTAATACTATTACTTAATTTTTTAGCTCTGCTTATTCTCAGAAGATGCATATTGAAATACTTAGCAGTCAAATGTTAAGGTGTCTAAAACTTATTGCAAACAGGCCTAACAAAGAAGCAAATATTTTAAAATTCTCCATGGTTTCTGAACATTCCATGAGGCTTTTGTTCTGAAACATCTAATCAAGGCTGCTTGTATAATGCGTAGCTTGCAAAGACTGTGGTTATACAGCATCTTCCTCCAGAGAACAGAGTAGAAGGTTTTGGCTTATTTCTAGTTATACTTTAAAATGTTGCATTTCTAAATTTAAAATGTGTATTTTCATTTTAAATGTATAAGTTTAAACTAAAGATGTATAATCTTAGATATTTAATAAGGTACTTAAGTCTAATTGGTGGATATGCACATGTTCATTTCAGTGTTCTTTTTTGTTTCATCCATGTTTTAAATACTATGCTAATACTTTACAAAAAAGCAATGGCTTCAAAGGAGTAACTTGATATTTATATATAAATTAACATTAAAATTAGTGAAGTTAAGTTCTGGTTCAATTCATCTATATTGTTCACTTGTTTTGCTTACTTTTCAGTGACCCGCTTGTACCCACATCACTTTAAAATTATGCTTATGGCTGGGCATGGTGGCTCACGCCTTTAATCCGAGCACTTGGGAGGCAGAGACAGGAGGATTGGTGAGTTCAAGGCTTGCCTGGGCTACATAGTGAGCGCAAGGCCAGCCTGAACTATAAAGCAAGACCCTGTCTCAAAAAAAAAAAAAATTATGCTTATGATCTCTGATTTTTTCAAAAGCTGAAGTATTTTTGTTTCTTTCTATACCATTTCTCTCTTCCTCAGGGACACTTAAAGGCAGTTCTTCTTAGAATGTTCCCTCCTACTGCTATTTATTCTTTCTGTTATTCCAAATTAAATCTATTATTTCTAGTCTATCAGTTTTCCAACTTGAATCAGCACCCTTAAGATTCTCATCTGCCATCTATTGTAAAGCCAATATTCAAATTTGCTTTTTTGTTTTATTATGGCCTCCTCAGGTGCCCTGGAAGCCTCCATTCATAAACATTTGAGTGTTTATCTCTGCCTGCTAGAGAAGTTTGCTCATTTTGTTTTATTATGGCCTCCTCAGGTGCCCTGGAAGCCTCCATTCATAAACATTTGAGTGTTGATCTCTGCCTGCTAGAGAAGTTTGCTCTTGGCCATTCTGCACAGAATCCACAGCCAAGCATCCTTCATCTCTGGAGATTTACAATCAGCCCCACAAGGACTAAAATTTTAAAGGGCTTTCAAGACATGAGTAAAAGTTAATCTCCAAGTAATGCATGAAAAGTCTCTATGATGTAAATAAAATAAAGGGTAGAGGAGCACACTAATTTTAAAAATCCCTAGGTTGAGAGTCAGCAGAACTGGAACCAGACTATCTGTGGCCTAAAGATACCAGGGATCTTGATCAAACAGTACCGTATTCATCTCCATAGCTAGAAAAATGTACTGGTCAACTTCAGTTTAATTTAAAAATAATGATTGTTTTATGTTCATACTCTATCCCTCTATCCTTAATTGTTATAATTTAGAAAGTAAACATAGAAAAAACTAAATGTTGCTCATCAGAACATCACTCAGAATTGTCCACTTTTTATTATTTGTTCTTGTCCTCTAATTTGTGTTTCTGTGGGTCCACATGTATAAATAGATTTATTATCAGTTTGGTTCATAGAGTACTATGACATATTGACATAATATTATGATGTCATTTTCTGTTTTTAAGGATTGCATAATATGGATGATATTACATAATATAGATGTGATGTCACATGTTTAGCATGTTTGTTGATATATTTTTCTGAGATTCTAAACTACATGCTGAAGAAGCATCTTCATTAGTCTTCAATACTACCACTTCATGGACTAGGAATTTTTACCAAAGCTAAGTCATCCCAAATTCAACTCAGATAAGGGTTGACTTCTTTCTCATAGAAAACATAATAAAGTTTACTCTTTGGAAGTATCTTTCTTTTAAGAAAGAGTACATTGGAATTTCCCCTTGGTCTTGGAAGGCAGATCCAATTTTATGTTGTTTTAAATTACATTTCCTCTTTAAACATTTTAAACAAATTATCACATTCGTCTTAGTAGAGCCACTCTTTTAATTTAACTTTAGGAAAAAAATACTGTTTTTGAAAGTTCTGTCAGGCCTTTGCTCTGGAACATCTATCTAAAACAGCCTGCGTAATGAGCAGTCTTCAAAGGCAGTGGTTTCATCTTCGGCTAGAGCAGAGAGCAGGGAGAGCAGGAGCTTTTTTTGCTTGTTTCTAGAGATATTTTTTGATAAAAAAAATGTCTGTCTCAAGCGTGGTGCTCAGCACATGTACTTTTGAACAATTTCATGAAAGATTTGGCCCCCACTCTTTTTTTTTTTTTTTTTTTTTTTTTTTTGCTTTTTGGAGACAGGGTCTCGCTTTGTAGTTCAGGCTGGCCCTGAGCTCACTATGGTGCCCAGGCAAGCCACCGCGAACTCAGCAATCCTCCTGTCTCTGCCTCCCGAGTGCTGGGATGACAGGCGTGAGCCACCACGTCCGGCACTGTGGTATGCGGTGTTTATTGTTGGTGGGCGTGTCTCCACGCCCAGCATTATATGTGGTTACCGGGGATCGAACTCAGGTCCTTGCGCTTACGAGGCAGGCGCCGGAACCACTGAGCTAACCCTCCGGCCCCTGGCCCCCACTCTTGATGTTTCTCAGCTGTGAAGGAACATCTACATGGACTTGGAGACGGAAAGATGATGACTGTGCACTGTGAGTAATAAAGATATGAAGGAAAGGAAAGGGGAGGCCAGGAAGAAGGGAGAGAAGAGCAACCAAGACGAAAGGAAAAGGGGGCTGGGGATTTAGTTCAAGTGGTACCGCACCAACCTTGGATGCACAAGTGCTCGAGTTAGATCCCTGGTACCACAAAAAAAAAAAAAAAAAAAAAAAAAAAAAAAAAAAAAAAAAAAAAAAAAAAAAAAAAAAAAAAAAAAAAAAAAAAAAAAAAAAAAAAAAAAAAAAAGAAAGGAAATAGAGGTAAAATTGAACAGTAAGTTTTTTTGAGGAAAAATTTATTAAGTACTTTTTTTAATTGTAAGGAACAAATTATTAAACTTGGAAAAATATCAAATTGTACTAATTTAAAGCATGCTTCTGTTTGCAAGAAGAAAAATAGTAACAATATAACAACAAATTGCCCAGCAATAACAAGTGACCGTATAACAACAAATTAACCAGGAGTATCCATATAATCAATATGTATGTTCAAAAATATTTGCTATATGTTTCATGAGTTATTATATAGGTTTTGCAAGGTTAAAAATAAAAGCTAATGTAGGTAGAAAACTCTAATAACTTTCAACATATAGTCAAAAAATGTAAATTCAAAAAATAAAAGCAAATATTTTTAGGCCATATATAATTCCTTCAACATATTCTAGAGTTGTCTTCTGTTGCTAATATAAGGAATAAGCCATTCCTTGGTTCCTACTTCTCTATTAAACTATTACTATCCTTATGAGGGTGATTGTCAGTACAAAGAACTTGGTGTATTTCCTCCTCTTCTTCCTCCTCCTCCCCTTCTCCTTTGCTTTTCTCTTTCTGTGTCTCTATTTCTGCCCTATTATCCATCTAGCTATCTACTGGGTTTTTACTTCAAATATAAAATATAAGAAATGCTCCAAAATCTGAAATGTTCTGAATGCTTATATACACACCTAACCTTATGCTTTAAAATGCAGTCAAAATGCAAGTACTGTAAGAACATATAAGAAAATACGTTTCAGTTTGTATTTTTCAAGTCCATAAAAGACATAAATAAACTTTGAGCTTAGATTTGGGCCAAATTCTTGAAGTATCATATTATACATGTGAAAATATTTGAAAAATTGAAAAATCTTAAACATTTCAGGTCTCAAACATTCATATTATAGGCTATTCCTTTCCCCCATCACTTACTCTATTCAGATTTTTCAAGTTAAATCATATAAAATGTATAAAGTATTATATTGGTAGTTTATTTGGAATTAGATTTCTCTTATTAACCTCAACTCATCCTGTAGAATTTAAGACTTCATAGTCATACTGTCTTTGAAATATTTTCCTTGGAATTAAACAAATATGAGATCTTTTCTGAGGTGACCTCAGAATCCTGGGCCAGAGCATTGATTCCCAACAAATGAAAGCTCATGGGTTCACTATTTATAGCAACTTATTTACAGCTTGATTGAACTTTAAAGACCATCTGTCTTAGACATTCACTAAAAGATAATTAAGCACTATCTTTCAAGCTTAACTAACTTGTCTAGCTCACAAATATTTCAGTATTACCTTCACTATTTGATGCAACAGTTGAAAGAAGAGTAAAACATTGATATTAAACAAATTCTTAAAGAATTCAGGAAATATCAGTTCCATAAAGACTGTCAAGAGGTAACAAGAAGCAACTGTCATGATTTTCCATTATGAAAAATAATTATAGGTTAATAATGTTAATAAGATCCATTATGAAGTAAGAGGAATCAAAATGTCCAATATAAATCATAAAACATAATACATGAAAACTATTGCAACCCCAAAACATAGTTTAGTTTTTGTTACTAAATATAATATAATCATTTTAAATGAGTTAGAAAACATAAACATAATAAATAGAAAATTTAAAACCAGTTGCTTTCCTACTAACCAATAAGATTCTCATTTTAGTAAATATTTTTAATTTGCTTATATTTATTGTTTTATTCTTATTTATGTTTCAATCTTTATAATGTGCATATGTGCATAGTCTTATACATGTGTATACATGTGCATAGTCTTATACATGTATATGAATGTATGTATGATATTTCATTATGACCTTTTCTCCCTTTGCAATCATAAACAATACTTATTGTCATCAAAGAGTACTTTACTTAAAACACAACAAAAGCATAGAGATGAAATGTGTATTCCAGGAAAGAATCTTTCAATTACAAGTAATCTCAGCAAAAAAAGGGTTGGAAGTACATACATAAAAATAACTTATTTTGCAGAAAAATATCACCTTTTAAAATTACACTTGCATCAGCAAGAGGCAGACTACAGGTCTCAATCTGTCACCAGATGAGAGGAAGTATAGGCAAGCAAAAACAAACAAAGTAAAAGCAGATCACATCTAGGGAAATAAAACTCTAGGAGGGATACAAAACAACATTATCAGTTCTACCTGGGATGGGGAAGATCAAGAAAAGTAGAACAGGGAAGTCTTTTTAAACTGCATTTTAAAACATAGTATAATATTGAGGAACCACACGGTTGCTGTCTAGGAACAGAAAAGATCTTAATAAGTACATGGTAGCACAGAATCACAGAACCTGCTTACTGAAATTGTACTGGGTCTGTTAGATTTATCACAAGTGACAAAAGGAGGAAGTAGAAAGAAAGCAAAATGGAGAAAGATAAGATTGAATTTTAAAGTACAATCAAATGTAAGCCACTTTTTTGGAGTCAAGGTCATGCACTGTACTGGCTGACACAGAACTAAAGAGGTTTTCAGGACCAATAAAATTTTAAGCTACAAAATCAACACATAAAAACAAACAGACAAAAACTATTGCCTTTATAATAATTACTGTAAGAGAAAATAAATACATAAGAATAAATATAAACAGGGCCAGAGATTTAGCTCAGTGGTTCCAGTGCCTGCATCCCAAGCCCAAGGTCCTGAGTTCTATCCCGGTAACCACATACAATGCTGGGCGTGGTGAGTCATGCCCACCAGCCATCAATACCACATACCACAGTGCTGGGCATGGTAGCTCACGCCTGTAATCCCAGCACTCGGGAGGCAGAGACAAGAGGATTGCTGAGTTCGCAGCGGCTTCCCTGGGCACCATAGTGAGCTCAAGGCCAGCCTGAACTACAAAGCGAGACCCCGTCTCAAAAAAAAAAAAAAAAAAAAAAAAAAGATTAAAAATAGAACTGCTCTATGGTCCTGCAATCCCACTACGGTAATATACCCAAAGAAATTGAGATGAACATGTGAAAGCAACTTCTACACTGTCACATTTATTTCAGCACTTCTCACATTAGCTAAGAACTGGAAAGTAAGTGTCAGCAAACTAACAGATAAAGAAAATGTAATACATACACATATTAGAATACTGTTCAGCCTTTAAAAAAAATCAATGAATGTCTTTCAATCTTCGGATGTCTTCTATCTCCTTTTTCAGAGTGCTGTAGTTTTCAGAGTAGAGATCTTTTACTTCCTTTATTAGATTGATTCCTTAATATTTCATTTTTTTGGATTCAATTGTGAAAGGGCAGAGTTCCTTAATTTTTCTCTCCCTGAGTCTGTTGTTTGTGTATACAAAGGCTATTGATTTTTGAGCACTGACCTTATATCCAACTACTTTATTAAATTTGGTGATTAAGTCTAGCAGTCATTTGGTAGACTTTTTAGGATCTTCTGTACAGAGTATCATGTCATCAGCAAATAGTGACAGTTAAACTTTTTCCTTTCCTACCTTTATTGCTTTTATTTCTCTATCTTGTCTAATTGCTGTGGCTAAGGTTTCTACCACTATATTGAACAGGAATGGTGAAAGTGGACATCCTTGTCTTGTTGCTGGTCTTAGTGTGAAAGGTTTCAGTTTTTGACCATTTAGGGTAATGTTAGCTGTTGGTTTCCCATACAAACTTTTATTAGGTAGAGAAAGTCTATTATTCCAATTTTCTGTAGGCTTTTGATCATGCATGGGTGTTGGATGTTGTTCAATGCTTTTGCATCATTCATATTCAAATGGATGTACCTTGAGGACATACTCATAAGTAAAATTAATTTTTCACAGATGTATAAATACCATATCTTTTCTCTGGTATGAGAAACTGAAAATGTAAATAAGTCCTAGAATGTATGATAGACACTGTAAAATAGGAAATATCTTAAGGGAAATGGGGGCAGGGGTAAATAATGAGGGGAAAAAAAAAACTTGTGATGGTAAAAAAAAGTGTAAAAATGGGAAAAAATGAGAATTAAGTCATGTCATATGTGGGTACGCATTCTCAATTTTGAGTGTGATCATGATGTGTACATAAAAATGTATGTTTATCATAATATTTTTAAATCAATGTATTCTGTGATAACAGAGATGAGCCTGGAAGAAATGAGCCAGCTGCAGAAAGACAGATACCGTAAGATCTTACTTGTATGCATATTTTTAAAAGTTGATCTAATAGAAATAGTGAATTTGGGCCAGGAATTTAGTTCAGTGGTTCTGGTGTCTGCCTTGTAATCCCAAGGTCCCGAATTTGATCCCCAGGAACCACAAACCCCAATGTGGAACACAGTGACTCATGCCCATCAGCAATCAGTATCACACCACAACGCTGGGTATGGGGCTTGTACCTGTAATCCCAGCACTTGGGAGGCAGAGGCAGGAGGACTGCTGTGAGTTTGAGGCTTGCCTGGGCTACACAGTGAGCTCAGGGCCAGCCTGAACTACAAAGTGAAACCCTGTCTTAGAAAAAAAAAAAAAAGTCAAGAGATCTATTGTTCAGCAATACTATAGTTGGAGATGATATATTTTTTAAGTTGGTAATTAGATATTATATGCTATCATGATAAATAGGATGAAGTAATGTATTTAGCTTGATTTAATTACATATAATTTCAAAACATCATGTTGTATTGCAAAAACCTACAAAATCATTTGTTTAAATATGTATCCATACATGTACATGTACATACATATACAGTATGTATACATTAGAGATAGTCTAAGTAATGAAGACAAATAGCTGATTACCCAAAACAGATTTTTTTTTTTTGAGACAGGGTCTCACTTTTGTAGTTCAGGCTGGCCCTGAGCTCACTATGTAACTCAGGCAAACCTGGAACTCAGCAATCCTCCTGCCTCTACCTCCCAAATGCTGGGATTACAGATGTGAACCACCACACACAGCACTGTGCTGTGTGGTACTAATTGCCAGTGGGTGTGACTCACCATGCCTGGTATTGTTGTATGTGGTTACTGGGGATAGAACCAGGGACCTTATACTTGCTAGGCAGGCACCAGAACTACTGAGCTAAATCTGTGGCCTCCCCAAAGAGAATATTAATAAAAATGTGTTTGATTATCATAGAAGCTATTGTTTTCTTGAATTTTATTGTAAGATACACTATATATAATTTCTCCTTAATGATATTTTATAATTCACGGTTTCATTTTTACACTGTGTGATGGAATTAACTAAATTTGGTTTATAAATTCTGCCTATTTATAAGCATTCCTAAAAATTATTTTAAATAATATGTTGTGTGATTTTTTTTTTTTTTTGAGGCAGGGTCTCACTTTGTAGTTCAGGCTGGCTCTGAGCTCACTATGTAGCCCAGGCAAGCCTCGAACTCAGCAATCCTCCTGCCTCTGCCTCCCGAGAGTTGGGATGACAGGCGTGAGCCACTACGCCCAGCACTGTGGTATGTGGTATTGATTGCTGGTGGGCGTGAGTCTCCATGCCCAGCATTGTATGTTGTTTCCGGGGATCGAACTCAGGACCTTGCGCTTGCAAGGCTGAGCTAACCCTCTGGCCCTGTTGAGTGAAATTTAGTTCAAACTTCTCTATCTAACTTAGGTAGGGCTATGTGTAGATCCAAACATTGAGAGGTTCTGGAATCTTTCTGCATACCTTTTTACTCCCTTTATATTGGGCAAGGAGAAAGGTCAAGCAGGAAAAAAATATCTACTGGTCATATTTAGATCAAAGTCTCTCCCTTTGTGAGCAGTTCCTTCCTTAAGAACTATGTATTATCCATCAGCAGTTTCTCCTTGTCAACAAAGACAGCATCAAAAGGCGGCTACAACTGGTCACTCATCTAATTTCTACAAAATATGCTGACACAGATACTTCCACCTATTCCCCCAGATTAGCTGCATTGCACTATCAATCACAGGTCACTTAGTCAGATACCACTCATATATATGGTAGCAAAACCCACAAAATAGTAGAGAAACAGTCTTGGCCTCAGAGTAATGGATTTAGAAGTTCACATTGTTAATCAGTAGAAAAGAAATTCACTTTAAAAACTCTGCCTCAGTTTTCTTAACTAAGTAAAAAAGAAATGCTAGGAATGTTTTTTTCAGTATTAGCTAAGGTCGTCTAAACTGCCTTGTAAAATATACTTACATGAGTAAGGGCTCAAATTCAATAAACATTCATTTTGACGTAATACAGTAGCCCAGAGAATAATTCAAGGCTGTGGAACACATTTCTTACTCTAAAAATAGGAACTTATTACTTTTAACTTACACTCATAATGATGCTATGATCCACTTTTAAGGGACTTGTCACTGATATCATAAGTGAGAAAGGAAAAATAACAGGAGTTTCCACATTAAGAAGAAGCACCCTTAGTCCAGCATTCTGTAGGCTAGAACTTATAACCAGGCCACACCATCTGTGAGGACACCTGGGAAATGGCACATATAAATTGTTAAAAGGACTAAGTAACATATACAGTTATATGTGGCTACCACAAGAGCATGGTGCAGGTGAGTACTCAGTAAATAATAGGTGTTGTTATTCCTTGTGACTTAGCAATTCATCTTAAACACTCTCTGCCTTAATAGTGCACATAAGGTGTCAGTCTAAAATCACAACAGCAGGAACTCTACTAAAGAGAAGAGAAAACCAGGAGCCTTTGCTTTATGAATTCTAAGAATAATTTTTAAAACTAGTGGAATTTGACATTCATATATTCATTCTCTAAAAGTAACCTCAGCATCTTTTAAAATAAAATTTTGCTGGAGCCTGAGAAAGCTCATGCAAGTTATTCATATCCTTGAAGCATTAAAACTCCTGACTTGGAATCCATGCAGACACATGTGGTCCTGGATTTAAATTCCTTGCTTTTGATAGCTGTATTTGGTTAGTCTTTCTCGAGGGGGCAAGATCAATAGACACCATTCACTTTCCCTCAATAGGGAATTGAAATGGCTTGGGGGATCGTCCTCCTGGGGTCTCTACCCTTTCTTAACAACCTTCAACGGTATTGAAGCCTGCTCCTTTCAAACTCTTTTATTAATGAGTTGATATTCACACTTTGTGCATATTGTTGCAAAGTCATCATGAAACTTCTTCCTGACAGTTTTCAAGTTAATGGACTTCAAATTACTATTCAGCAAGGTGTATACATTTACAAATCACCAGGTAGCCAACATTATCTCTTAGATTTGATTAATAAATTTATATTCCCAAATAAAACATGGAAGTACACTAATTACATTATGTGTTAGCTGGAGAGAGTAATTGTCTCCCCACTGAGCAGCTCTCTTCTTTTAATAATTCTTTTTCTCGACAGAAAAACAAATCCTTATAAAATTAGTATGTAACAGCCACAAAATTATGCTAAAAGAATTTGCTTCACCTGCTTCAGTGACTCTCAAATCTTCAGAACAAGCCCTTTTTTTTTCTCTGAGTTCTTTATTTTCATATCATGAATTTTGGTAAGTGCTTATGATAGGCATGCTATTTTCCAAAAGCCATGCAGCAGACATCAGGTCAGAATTTTATCTTCTCTCACAGAATAGATTTTTACTTCTTTTTTTTCATCCAACAGCTTTCTTTACTTATTAATAATTAACATATGTTTTAGCTACCTGTCAAGTTTGATTTTCTAATGATGTATTATTTTCTCTCTTCCTAAGTGGCACGATATCGTTTGAATTGTAGCAAAAGAATATCAAAGAAACTGGAAAATTCACACAAGATGAATCAGTACTTGCCTTCATTCAGAAAACTACAGCAGGTACTAGACACTAAGACACTCTGCTAGATGCAGAAAAGCTAGGAGAAGACAAAAGTGAGGATGTTCCACATAGAAGAAATCTCCTGTTGTAAATGTTGCTGTGACCCAAAGATGGCCTTGGCTCAGTGTTTTGAAAGAAAGATCTCTGTACACATTTAGAGAAAGAAAGAGAGAGGGGGTCAAGAAGAAATGGAGGGGAGCTGGTGAGAGCAGCTCAGGGGGCCATGGCCAAGCAGTCCGATGTGCTGTTCAGGGTAATGTTCCTCAGGGGCTCGGGGGGGGGGGGTCGCAAGCCGGGCCTGTTGTGCTGCTCGGCCGATGACTCCCACCCCTACACATCTCTGCCAAGGGTGCTGGCTTTAAAACAAAAATGATCGAGGCAGATTGCAGCAAAGTGCATAAACAAATTTGAGACAGTGAGGCCAGCAGTTGGCTCGGGAGTACAACACGGACTTCTGCGAGTCAAGCTCCTGTGCCCACTTCAGTATTAAAGCCTTCTGTGTGTCTGGTGGAGCCTGACTCATGGGAAGGGCTGAGTGGACTCCTGACCTGTGCCTGCCGTGAGAAGGCCTTGGCAGAGCAAGAGGAGAGGGAGCAAGAGGGCAAAGCAGAGGGCGCCGGAGGCCAAAGGGAAAACGTTTTGTCATTGTCCTCTGCTATCCGCTCCTCTGACAGCCTGTTGAAACCAGTGCCGCTCTTCTCCCCTGCCTGAGCCCGAGCCCGCTGGCTGTGCTCTTTGGGCAGCTTCTGTCAGACGTCCTACCTGAAGGGCCTCCTTCATCCGGCCTCCCCACAGGCCAGCTGTGACACCACACTCTGCTGCTATCAATTTGCCCCAACTGCCTGGACAATAACAAGGTAGAGTGGAGATTGCACAAAGGCTCCTTCTTTCTCAGTAGGAAAAAAGGGGAGGAACGGAGAGGAAAATGGGAGGGGGAGGGAGCATAGAAGACAGGAAAAGAGAAGGACAGAAAGGAAGGGAGACTATTGCTTTCTACAACAGATCAGAGTACAGCAGACAGTCCCTCAACTGTATGGTATATTTAAAATTCATATATTTACCCATTATGCAATGATTACTTTGTTAATATTTTTTGGGTTATTCTCAGAGGCTATCAGATCTAACACTTGAAAAGCAATTCGGGTATGGTTGTAATATGAACTCTCAAAGGAAAGACAGAAATGAGTCTTGAGAAAAATTCCCCAAAACAGAACCCTGTGAAAAAAAGAAGCAAGTACTGACCCCTTAGGCATCATACGCTATGACGTGCTCTTCCCCATTGCCCTGTAGACTCAATAGAGAATAATACAACTATCTGCAGAAGAAGAGAGGCTGATATGAATGATCTTCTATTCCTATTGACTTATTATAAAGTTCAAACATGAAAGAAGATGATATGTAAGAATTGCTGAAAGCTAAGTGGAATGCCATAGAAATTTAATACTATTAACTAGATGAACATACAAAGCAAAACAAGTAAAGAAATGCATCCCATAACCGACTCTCAGATTAAAATTATCAGTGATTTACAAATCCACTTAGTGGTAACCTTGAAGGCAGACACACCCTCTCTTCCCACCATCCTAGTTACCTAATTAACAACAGTGTAAATTACTTTTACATTTTCAGTTTTATTTACATGCAAAAAATCTTTTAACTTTTTAGCTGGCTGTTTTCACTGTTCTAGTTAGTTGCATTTAATTCAATGTCATTAATATTCCATTTCATTGTGTGAATATTCTGTGTGTTATATGTGCTTTCTATTTTGAAGGACATTTATGTTGTTCCAGTTTACAGATAATTTAACTAGTGCAGTTACAGAGATCCTCATACACAGTATATGCTTTGATAACGATTTTATTTTTTAATATTTTGAGGATGCTTTGTCAGATTTGCTTGACTATTGTGCACACATATGTCTAATTTTGCTGGATAATGGCAAAACATGCACCCAAATGAGTGTTCTTTCTTATCACTAGGACATGAGAATTCTTCTTCCTTTAAATACTTGCCAAAATGCAACATCAGTTTTATGTTTCCAACTGTTCTGATGAACCTGAAGTAGAGTCACTCCATGGTTTTAGTTTGCATTTCCTTGATGACACAGGATGCAGAGTAAAGTTAATCTAAGCAGCCACACGGATGTTACCTGACAGCGTGTTAGAAATGAAGACTCTCAGGTCCCATTTTAGATTTAACAAACCAATGTGTTCACTTTAAAAAGAAAAATCTGCTTTGATTCCCTCACATTAATGCTTGAGGGCCAACGAAACGGTGTGCCTTCTGGTTGCACTTGTCAGTAAGGTAAAAACATGTTTAATAAATACTGTTAAGCCCAGTTCCTTTACAGAGATCTAGAAAGATGCAAGGAAGGTTACTCCAAATCTGACAGCAACAAAAATCCATTCAAAGTACAACTTTACAACTTTTCTTGAGTCAAAGAATTTCAACATTGAAGGCTAACCAAATGACCCAAATTGTGGAGAAAGATGCCTATGGGATATGAGCAATTCTTTATCTGAGGCAGGAAAAACCAAACAGTGGTAAATAGAAGTCAGCTAAAATATTAATAAATTCCTAACCAATAGTGTGGGTTGGCAAGGGACTGCGAAGCCTGTCGTAACTATCTAGCACATCTGCTGCAAACATCAGCACGATACTGAACAGAAAGGAGTACGGCAGGCAACTTCCCACATTTCAGGCAAAAACTTTCAATTATTCAACATAGGAACCATTGGTGTTGGAATATTGTATGTACTCTATAACACACTGAGGCTGTTCTCTTTTGTATCTCATTTGTTTATATGTTCTTGCTTTTTCATTAATAAAGGCTGATTTTTATGAAAATAACAATTGATTTATGTCTGAAATACTGTGTTATACAGTCAGTTATAATATTTTCAAATGTTAAATGATGACTGCATTGTTTGGACTACAGCCAAGAAACACTGTGTCATGTGTGTCTGTGTGTGTGTGTGTCTATGTGCGTGCATGCCTGCATGCGTGTGTGTGTGTGTGTGTGTGTGTGTGTGTATGATGCCAGGGATTGAACTCAGGACCTTGTGCTTGCCAGCCAGGTGTGTGGCACCACTGAACTACATCACTTTTATATATCATTACATCTGTTAGAGAGAAATACTGGTATACAATTTTCTTTACTAGTGATAACATTGTGTAGGTTTGTTATGGTTACACAGGCCTCATAAAGCAGGTAGGAGTGTCATTTGCTTTTCTCTTGAGACTATATTCTTTAATTATATGTAAGAGTTATCACTTCAGCCAACTCTTACCAAAGATTTTTCTTTGGAAAGGGATTAAAATAAATTTAGAGTATCTAATAGGTGTAAAATATTCATACTTTTCTTTCTTATGTCATTTCTGAGAAGTCATGCATCAATGAGGCTTTTCCATACTTCAAAAAGTCATCAAGACTTAATAACTTAATGTTTTTCATAATCCTCTCTTATCTGTGTAATGTCTGTGCTTTCTCTGAATATTTCCTTCTTGATTCATGATGGTACAAATTTGTGCAGCATCCTATTTTATGTCTCTGTTGGCATTATTAAGGGTGGATCAGGTTTGTTAATCTTCCTAAAAATCACTGCGGTCCTCTTAGGTTCTGTCTACATTTCTTTTCTACTTCCCTCAGTTCAGTATCCAAGTTTCATTTTTTTTTACTTTAGAAGCGTCAATTTTCTATTGTTTTTCTACATTTAGGAGATGACATATAACATGATTAATTTCAACCTTTATCATTTCATATTTTACACATTTAAAATATCACCTTTTCTTAAGTACTGTGGTTGCAGCAGCCCCCAGTTTTGCTGTATCAAATATTAACTTTCCATCATTTCAAACTGTTTCCTTATTTTCATTTTTATTCATTTCACCATCTGAAAAAACTGAAAGCATATTGTTTCATTTCAAAGAAGTTAGGGACTTTCAGATTACTTATATGTTCTTGATTCTTCTCTAAATCCATTGTTAATAGAAAAAATTATCAATTTTTGAGGTCCGGTTCCATAGTTTATCATATGATCAATTTTGGTAAATGTTTTGCTGCTTACATAAAATAAATTAAAATTTATTGTTTTAATTTATAGATGTATAAAATAGTATACATGTATATTTCACTTATGTAGAATTTTTTAAACTCTGTGAGGATGGAAATGTTTCATACATGTGTATAAATACATAGCCAGGAATTACATGTTGTTACTTAAGATTTAGGATGTGATTAACCTGAAAAACAATAATTTTATTTTAAAATGCATCAGTTAATATAAATATAATTGTGGGCAACATAAACACAAGTACACATATGCTATTAAATATTTTATAAAGAAATAAAGAATAATTACCAGTTGCTTTCAGTATTTATGTTTTACTTTATCCTTTTACTTTTAAATATTGTGTGCCTCTATATTCTTGGACATACTAATCAACATAATCCTCTTGTCACTGAATCTCAGAATGCTGATATCTATATGCTCATTCTCATCACACTTTAAAATCTTTTCTTGCCAAGCATGGTGGCACACAGTAATCCCAGCACTCAGGAGGCAGAGGCAGGAGGAAAGCTGAGTTCAAGGCTTGCACGGGCTACATAGTGAGGTCAGGGCCAGCCTAATCTACAAAAAAAGTGAGACACTGTCTCAAAAAAAAAATCTTTTCTCTGTATTATTCATTTATATCATATTTCTCTTGGCATGATTTACAAATTTTTTTTTTTTGAGACTGGGTCTCGCTTTGTAGTTCAGGCTGGCTCTGAGCTCACTATGTAGCCCAGGCAAGCTGCCGCGAACTCAGCAATCCTCCTGTCTCTGCCTCCTGAGTGCTGGGATTACAGGCGTGAGCCACCACGCCTGGCGACTTACAATTTTTTATTAATTTTAAATCATGCTGGAGAAAATCAGTTAAAGATGAAATTATTATCAACTATGAAAGATTTACATATTTTTTTCCAGTTCTTGCAGACTAGTGTTCATTACCTATTTAGTAAAGGACTAAATTGAAGAAAGTATGACATCAAAGTATGACAAAGAAAGTATGACATCAAATATTTTTCAACACTAATCTACTCCTAGCTCATCCTTGTTCCCAAAAGGTAGCCTTCTGGATTTTTTTAAATCTTTATTTGTACATTGTACATACACATCATGGTCACACTTAATATTGGGAATTTGTACCAGTATATGACACAATTTTATTCTGATTTTTTTCCCATTTCCCCTACCCAACCCACAACCCCCAACCCCTAAAAACATGAGCTTTGTTTCCCCACCTTTTTTTATTACCATGATATTTTTCCTGATTCTATTCTAAGCATTAAAATGTTTGCTGTGTGTCACTCGGAAGGAGTGAGACGTAGATCCAGATGTTTGCTGGTGCTCTGGAAAATATCACTTCCTCCTGCTGGGACAGCCTGCTCAACTGTGCAAAGCGGACCAGTCATAGAGAAGTAAGAAAGCACACAGTATTTGGTGAGGCATTTATTATATAAAAAATTAATTTTACTGATTTTTAACTTTAAAGTATCATTTTATAGAGTATTTGTAATGTGAAGTAACAGTGGCTTCTTTGACAGAATGTTCAACATAGGCAATATTATTTTTTTATTTCAGTTTTATCATAGACTTTTTTCAGTTACTAGGCTTATTGGTACATTTTATATACACATTATGATCAAATTTAACGTTATAAATTTGTGCCTGTACATGGTATATCTTGATTCTCATTTATATGGAGGTAAATTAAGAGCATATAGTGCAAGAACTGTATTAATTGTTGAAAACTTTAATGAAATCAAAGTAAAACATTAGAAAATTCATTTCATTGATTATTAAGACATCTGATATTTACCACTTGGCAAAGTCAGTTAAAATTATCAAAAATGAATATATTGGGCCCGGAGGGTTAGCTCAGTGGTTCCGGCGCCTGCCGGGCAAGCAAGGGCCTGAGTTCAATCCCCAGTAACCACATATAATGCTGGGCGTGGAGACACGCCCACCAACAATAAACACCGCATACCACAGTGCCGGACGTGGTGGCTCACGCCTGTAATCCCAGCACTCGGGAGGCAGAGACAGGAGGATTGCTGAGTTCGCGGTGGCTTGCCTGGGCACCATAGTGAGCTCAGGGCCAGCCTGAACTACAAAGCGAGACCCTGTCTCAAAAAGCAAAAAAAAAAAAAAAAAGTATATTTTATTTTTACATTTTTACTTATTTATTTATTGTACTGAGAAATGAATCCAGGACTTTCATTCTGAGCTATAGCCCCACACTTTTTTTCTTTTTTTTAAATTTTGAGACCAGGTCTTGTTATACTGCTCAAACCACGCTCAGAAAATGTGACTCACTTGTGTCAGCCACAAAGCATGCTGGGATCACAGGTGTGGCCCCTCTATACCCGGCTTGGATTTGCTTCACATGTAGAATATGTATGAGAAACACTTGTTTGCACTCATACAAACTAAGAATATGGTCTTGGAATCTTGTGGGTTTATTGTATATGTGGGCTGTCACTCATCAGAATGTTGTTTGGCACATGTCTGTTATAGTGCAAATATAAAAGTTAGTGGAATACAGAATCATGATAAAGCAAGGTCCTATCTAAATTGAAATCATGATGCAGCAACAATCTTTTTTGAAACTTCTTGTGAAATACATGGAGGTCATTATATCAAAAAAGTTATGCTATTCTATGTAGTTAAATGGATCCTATAACTGAGAAATAGAAACAATTAATGATCAACTGAACTATACAGTTTGTTGACCCAGGAGAAACTGAATATAACTTTTATAAATACTTCCATTAACTGTCCCTTGTTAATAACTTTTTAAATATGTAAATATAAGCAATGATATTTTATTGAGGAAGTTAATTACTCAATATACCAGATTTATGTAATTAAAACAATGAGAAACTTTTAAACATTATACAAATGGAATGTCATAAAAATTTCAATTTAAAATTTTTTATCAAAATAAAATTCTTTTATTTTTTATTTTAAAAGACAAAGATAAACCATGATAATGTTTTAGGATTTCAAAAGACTAAAAGACTAAACATTGAAATAATTAACTTCAATATCTATATCCAATAATGTATAAAATAAAGGTGATAAAATACTACTTACAACTCTTTTCTTGAATTATACAATTCAATTCCTTTAAATTATGTTTCAGACATACAAATATGCATGTACAGACACACACATGCACACAGTTCTCTTTTGAATTCTTACACAATTGTGAAGTGAAAATCTGCTAAATAAAACGATGGTGAGAGACCAAAGACTTCAACTAGTCTGTGATCTATTTATTGTCTTTTCCTTCACCTGCCTCACTCTGAATTCTTTATTTCATGACCAATATGAATAAGCCAAGGACTTTTCTTTTTGAAATTTCACTTTACCGGTGTTTTAGTGAGTCCTTGTATGGAAGCAATCACAAAGGGCCCCACAAAAACATGAACAGAAAGCAAACTCTTCACATGACTTCATATCATTCTAGTTGAGTTCAACAGTGTTCTTACAAAGCTATTTTAGAATCAAATGTAATTGAAAAACACCAAGGTCTTTCTGCTTTTATCTCTATGACTTTGAGAGAAACCAATGTTTGTATAAAAGTAAACTATTTTAGGAAAAAAAGAAAGATAGGAAATATTTTCTTGTTTGAGATGCAAAGATATAGTTTTAAGTGTTTAAAACAGAAGAAAAATAGACCAATCTCATAATACCATCCTACAAATAAGCAGTAAGTCCAAAATCTACCTTAAAATAAATTCAGTCTCTCCTAAATACAACAATGAAAAATTAGCCTGAAGAAAATGCTATTTGGATGCACTGAACACCATATCATAATATCTTGATATTAGTCAATTCACTCAGCTTTTTTTCAGATCTCAATGATTAATTCAGATTCACTTCTCCCTGTTCAAACTCTATGCATCAATAACAATCCATCACTACTTCCTGTAACTATAACAAAAGTATCAATGATAGGATAAATCTTTAGTATAATATAATTTTAAAAATCAAGTCTATCAGCACACTCTTTGGTATCAGGACTTTGGGAAATATGCTGGACTATATACAATGTCACATTACCTCTTTCAGGAACTGATAGGGATTTATGTTTCATCTTCTACATTATTTCTTTTTACTTTTATATTCTAACTAGGCAACTGGCTCTACATGCCTTATATCATTGTGAAGTTTTATGATTTCAAATGTTTTTCTTTTGATTAACATTTGCTTTATATTTTTGATATGATTGTATTTTCATTTTTCTGTTTTCCATGATATAAATTTATACTTATTTAATTATAGATGAGTCTCATTAGGAAATGTATCTTCTGATGTATAATTACTGTTATAATAGTTTATATTGTATATTTCATATTGTCCATTTATTGTATTTTGTTATTCTTTTTTACCTCCTTTGCTCTTGAGGGATTCACAACTTATAATAATTAAGCAAGTGAAACAATCTCCAAAAAAGCATATAAGAACACTAGGCATAGTTCCATTTTTAGCCCTGTATGTGCATATTACAAATGTAAATAAACGATGATCTAACTCCGGAGCACTTGATAAAAATATGTGGCTCTTTGCAGCTGGTTTCTGTAAAGAACCCTCACTGCACAGTCACAATGAATCCACTTAGATGAGTTCATAAATTCCTCTTCAGGCACTTCTCCCTCTGTCATAAGTATGTCATACACAGAAACAGCTACAAATTCTCTTATTCTTTCTCTCTTTCCCTCCACAGGCTGTATCTCACTCTCAATACACAAATACATCGATAGCACCTGGCAAGTCCCTTCAGATCACATTGTTTTCCTACTTCCTTTCTTTCCTACTGGACTACCCCCAAATGCTGCACTTCAAACAACTGTTGATAGACATTTCTGTTTTCTACAGTTACCCTAAGAAGCCTGGTTCATGGTAGAAGACAGCTCTCTAGATATTTACTTCTCTGCTGATTGGAATATATTTTTTGAACTGCTGAGCACAGGTTTGGTCAGGTGCTTTCCTGAGCTAATTAAATATCTACACCAATGAGAAATAAACCTGTCAGTTATAGGATATTAAGATGTCTGGGTTAGTAGTTTATGGACTGTAAGCAAAAACTGCTTTATCAATATATTCATCTCTGTCTGCATAATGATGAAGAAAGTATCAGTGTTTCCAGATATTGGGAGAGTTAATTGTACTGCAAAATACAAGACTAAGAAAAATATTATAGTAGAAATAGGAAGAAAAAATAATAGGAGATATATGATTAATTGTGATAGAATTCAGAAAGCTTCATGGGAACACTGAGCAAAAGTGAATTGGGAAGAACATTTGGCAAAATATGATTTGACACACGAAATGATGAAAATTAGCTTTATGATGCACCCTGGGTATGTTTGTAAACATACTGGTGCATTAGACTTTGAAGAAAAAATTTCAAAATGACCCTGAAGCTGAACTGGACATGCGTAACTCATGGATTCCTATTAATTTCAACTGAAATGAATGGACCAACCAATGAGATAGAAAGGAATGTGTTAGCTTTCTGTTACTGCCTTAAACTTTGCCATAAATTCAGTGGTTTAAAACAAAGCAAAAGTATTATCTTACAATTCTGTATGTCAGAAATTCAAGAAATTCATAAATCAAATTATTTTCAGGGATACAGCCATTTCTAGGAGGTCCAGATGAAAATTTATTATCTTACATTTTCTAGGTTTTGGAAGTCTTCTGCATCCCAGGACCTGTCTCTTTGTTAGTGTTCAATGCTAACAATTTCTGGCTGAATTCTTTTCACTCTGCCATCTTACTGACTTTCTGTTTTTGCATGTTTAAGGATCTTTTTTTTATCATACTAGCCCACCTGAATAACCAGGAATACATTCCAATTTAAGGTCAGTCATTTAACTATAAGCATTTTGTTTGTAACCTTAATTCCTCTTTGTCATATAAATTCAGATATTTCACCTCCAGAAATAAGAATGCAGTTGTGGCTCCTGCAGAACTTGCTACTTCCTAATAAATTCGGACATTGCTGTGTAAGCAGCCCTCAGGAGATATGACCATGATACATCTCCTCAGGTTGGAAATGAAATGCCATTTCTCTAGAAATGGGTTCTTTAATTACAGAGAAGGCACAGTAAAGAACTATGTTTTTGGCTTACATATATTTAGAGTAAAATGAATTTCTGCTAATAATTTCAATAAAATCTTTGCCCATGTCATGGTCATTGAATATCAAAATTTTGTTATTTATAGATTTTTTTATCTTGAAAGCAACTACATGACTAAAAGCCATCTCTTCACAGAGAATTTACTTCATGAAGAAAGATTATACAGTACAGAGTTACTGGTATTCTTAGACTCCTCTAGCCAACTGATAATCGAAATCTTCCTTTATAACTTCTATCTCACCTTTAAAACAGATATGTAGGTCTAGAAAATAAAGGATAAAAGAAATCAGAAGATGAATAAATTAATAATACATCCAAAGCTATTTAATATTACTAGTATTGGCTGTTTCTGAAAATATTTGTAACACTAAAATATTACTGGCCTTTGTTAATGGCAGTGTTAAGAAATCAGAACAAGGAAGGGAATTAACATGTAAATGACTTTGTTGCATTTGCATCAGGAAAGAAATTTAACAAAATCAAGGCCAAAGGCTTTGGCTTGACTCTATTTTAGAGGGTTTTCCTTCCCTGTCAACTTGTTTTATTAGAAGTATTCAGTTTTGTTATACTCACAAAACACTGAAAGCATGTTGCATGCTTATAAAGCATATTTGGATGGGGGTTTTGTTAAAAGGGGCAAATTACAGAATGACTTTCAAGATCATAAGATGATTCATAGAGCAAGCTGTACACATACACAGCAAAAATCAGCTAAAAGGCTATGATGCAAATAAAGTCTCTTTTATAAAGTCTTGATGGGAGGTTCCAGATTAGCTATTTTAATCACTCACAGGAAGGAGGAAAAAATAAGATTAGAAAAGTATTTTTCAAATGTTTAGAAACCATTCAAATCAGTGGAACATGGCAACTGAACTGATTTCAATGAATTCATAAATAAAACTGAAATGTGTCCTGTGTATTGGCACAGATGTCTCCCTTGACCATTGTAAATGCTGCCACTTTGCTCACACAGGCAACATTAGGATCCTATCAGACTACCTTGTATCCCACATTTACAGACAATTACATTTTTCCTGAGGTATCATGAGTACTATATTTTATAGCACTCCAGGTGAGATCTAACTGCTTCATGTACAATGTAACCATCTGTTTGGTTTATACTGTTTTTCTTTAGCATCCTGCTGGCCTCTCTTAATGCACAGTTATAGTGGATTTCAATTTATTGAATTTTTATAAAACTCCCCAAATTATTTACAGTTTTTGATGTTTGCTGCAGAATATCAAATATTTTCTATTAGAGGTTTACATAAATTATTTTTACTTAAACTAAATTTTGGCTGCATCTAGGCAAGTACATTAAAATCTTTCTTTTTCTCAATCTTGCCCTCATTTATGATATATTAAATCTCCTATCTAAAATCAACTGCAGACAAGATTGGATGGATTCAGGATGTATGACCATGGACCTAAAATCAACTTCAAATCACCGAAGAGAAATTAGTGAAAGGTTCTAGGTATACTTTTACTCCATGATTTAAAAATCATTTGGTAGAAAAGTAACCAAAGAACTTTTGTTTTAAAAAAATAAAAGAAAACAATTTAAAATACCTTAAATGTCAACGGGAATAGCATCCATTTCATTCATTCTTCTTTCCCTATTTCTCCTAAATTTCAGAAAATAATGTTATATTACTTTTTCCAGAACACTTTTAATTTGTTTCCCTTACTCACCTTTATTTAGTCTCAGGACTCATTTAAGCCCAAAGGGGGAAAAAAAAATATTGAATAAACGTGAGAAATGTATACTTTTAAGTAGATATAGTTGCTACATTGTATTTTGGAGACCAGAATTATAATCAAAAGGAAGAAAATTATAGACTTATGTATTTTCTGTGGAAAGTAGGCCTGTTTCTTCTCTTATTTTTTCTCACTAGTACTCCATTAATTATGCTAATGAAATTGCTACCTTCCTTTAGGAAAAGGAAGTAACTGGAGGACTTAAAAAGGGAGAAGTCAGCGGAGCACAGATTTGAAAAGGTCACCTATAAAAAAAAGAGATAGCTTTGTTAGACTTCCAATTCCACATTAGTAAATATTGTCTTTTTGTGAGGAAAGAGCCAAATATCATCTTCAAGCCTTGAGATATTTTAGTATGGACTATACCTCACTTAGGAGGAGTTTACGAATTGTCTTTCTGGGATTTGTGCTCTGATATCTCCTATAGGAACCAATAAATATATCCCTGTATGAAACTGCTTGACCTTGACAAAATTGTAGCCCTGAAAGCAACTATGTTTTTCAATCAATAATTAAGTTCTCTGAGGAAAAGATTAGACCCATGACTTCCTAATATACTTGAGCAAAACTGAGTATAATCTGTTTGAGATATACCCTAGATTTGCACAGTGGTGAAAATATAGCCTGATACATGAGTTACTATTTTTGAGCTGTTAATAAAATATTAAAGGTATTATAATGTTCTATTCTCTAAATAAAGAATGAATTTGCTAACAGAGACCTAATGAGGAAGCTGTTGTTTCTAACAAGGAAATAAAGTGTTCCATCACTCGTAACACCATTATGCTAAATGTGAAAACAAAAAATGTTCAGATGATAGGAATATCCTTATGTTTGAAAGTATCACTCAATCCGTGTATCAGTGGTCAGATGATCAATTATTCTCATTGAAGCTCCTTTTATTAGAAAGTCTAAGCTAACATTCTACATGTTATATCTGAAGTTATTAGTGTAGGTTTAAGTCAGAATCTTGAAAAATATATTTTAGTGTGAGTAGAAAAAACATGTTAGTAATCATCAGAGGAAAGAAGTTACTGACATGATGCTTCCAACAACAGATCTGAAGTCATCCCAGAGCCTAAATTCATCAATCCCTGGACTAGGAATCCACTTCTGTCTTATCCACTGCTCTTATGCTAATAGAAATTACAACATTAATAAAAATCCCAACATTATTATTCTTCAGACTTTGCACTGGCTACCTTTAAAGTGAACAATCTATAAATTTGCTTTCCTCATATGGTTTTCTTCACATATTATGCCTCCCACTCTCTTTTCTACACATATCCCATATTCTAAATTTCAAAGGCAAAATAAATACTATAACACCTGGAATACTGTAGTTATACTTACTGTGACACATTCTTCTAAAGCAAGACTGCTGAGTGATTATTTGCCTATCCTTTTAATATGCTACCATAATATACTTCATATAATGCTATATTTGTTTATTGATATACTTATAAACCCTAGGAAAATACAAAAATTGCATCTGTGTCTTGCACAAGTTTCTGTCTTACTGTTCATTCTTCTTTCTTTCCAGAGTTTTGTATACCTTGAAAAATTTACCTGATTGAAAATAAGACTACAGGGCCAGAGGGTTAGCTCAGTGGTTCCGGCGCCTGCCTCCCAAGCGCAAGGTCCTGAGTTCAATCCCCGGTAACCACATGTAATGCTGGGCGTGGAGACACGCCCACCAACAATCAACACCACATACCACAATGCTGGACGTGGTGGCTCACGCCTGTCATCCCAGCACTCGGGAGGCAGAGACAGGAGGATTGCTGAGTTCGCGGTGGCTTGCCTGGGCTACATAGTGAGCTCAGGGCCAGCCTGAACTATAAAGCGAGACCCTGTCTCAAAAAAAGAAAAAAGAAAAGAAAAGAAGACTACAAGACAGAAAAGTCCATATGGAATATACATGAAAAGTGCTGATTGTAGAACTGTATATGACTCAAAATGATTCAAAGTTAAAAAGAAAAAAAATTAGCTGATTTTTTACCAAATGCACTGGAGATAACACTTGTAAGTGGATAACCAGCAGCAAGAAGAATTTCAGAATTTTTTTCAGATTGGAAAGAGCTCCTTTTTCATTGAAACAATGAGTTATTTACCAAATGAATGTTTGCAAATTCCCCAAAATTAAATATGAAAGCATGAAAGCTGTGGGGGAGGAATTAAAAACTAACTCAAGCATGGTGAACAAAAAGAGATCAGCAGGTCTCTAGTAATCAAAGCAGGATTGGAAAATAAAAATCAGAAAACAACCATTCAGGTAATGCCAGGTGACTAAAATGGTTTAAAAAATAACTGTGGTTTTATAATCTGTTGTTTTTCTTAAAACTTTATGTCTATATTATTGACAGAAACAATACTTTGAGTGTTTACCATAACAGAAATAGACAGTTCTATTTAAGATTGGTCAGTGTTATGAAATTTGATATATGTAACCTTTTGTTTTTTCAATTCTTTTTGTCTGCTTTAAGCCAGACACAGTTTTGAAGTTCTGGAAAAATAAAGTTTAGTAAAACAAATTCTAATCCATACAGAATGTTTAATGTATTAGAAGGGAACACACACACACGCATACACACACATATATGTATGTATACACACACACACATATATGCAGTGAAGCAGGTAGGTGAACCAAGGCAATGGTATTTTTATAAGATAATTATAGGGTCCATGCTCATGGAGTGATATATAAGCAGTCCTGTGAAGGTGGGAGGGCGTAAACTGTGTAGTCTGTTGAAAATCTCTACAGAGCCACTAGTTCTGAGGTCAGACAGTCTGCAGGGAGAATGCTCCTGGTAGACCCATAAACTTCTCTGTAGAACCTCCATGAAGTCTAAATGAGATAATACAGACACGGTATTTTTCATGGTACTTTCCAAAATTTTCATTATCACTAGGAAAAGCATCTATGCATCCATGGACAAAAGCAGATATAAAACTTCTGTTCTTCAGAAATTGAATCCTGGCACTCTGCATCAGCTTTGGGAACACAGAAGAACAACTAAATCGTGATTTGTTAATAACTCCCCAAAATACTGCTGCAAAACTTGACAAGATTAGGTTATGAGGGCTGGAGATTTAGCTCAGTGGTTCCAGTGTCTGCCTAGTAAGTGCAAGGTCCCTGGTTTTATCCCAAGTAACCACATACAACAATACTGGGCATGGTGACTCACACCCAACAGCAATCAGTACCATGTACCACAAATTCAGGGCTTGGTGGCTCAAACCTATAATGCCAGCACTTGGGAGGCAGAGGCAGGAGGATTGCTGAGTTCAATCCTCAGCAGCCTGAACTACAAAGTGAGACCCTGTCTCAAAAAAAAAAAAAAAAAAAAAGAAAGAAAAGAAAAAGGAAAAAGATTAGGTTATGAGTATATTGGTAACATAAAAAGTAATTTTCTAGCCGGGCGTGGTGGCTCATGCCTGTAATCCCAGCACTCAGGTGGCAGAGGTAGGAGGATTGCTGAGTTCAAGGCTTGCCTGGGCTACATAGTGAGCTCAGGGCCAGCCTGAACTACAAAGTGAGACCCTGTCTCAAAAATAATAATAATAATAATAATAATAATAATATTCTATGAACTTAATGATAAAAAGAAGAAAACCAAGAACAGAAGCACTGATAGAATTTCCTAAGTAGTTACTAGTGAATATTTTTGTAGGTTTACTGCTAACGAAAGTTATCCAATGTATTTTACCATAAAAATTTTGGGGAAAATGTAAATAAATACTTTATGCTATAAAGTTTTTCTTATTTGTTGAATCTACACATTTTGGAATGGCACATACCCATAATGTCATTACATTTGCAGAGCCAAGTGGCAGATGTATCACGCTGATTAGGGATGCCACTGTGCCCATCTGACTGCACTTCATGACCATATTTGCAACACCCCATCAGTTACAAAATGCTCTGTTGGCTTGGCCTCTTCTGGCAGTGGTCAAATGGTTTCTCCTAAATTCATACTTATAAAGTAGCCAGGCAGCAATTCTGACTGTGATGCTGTAACTCACACACAAGCTCACATGAGCTCAGAGGTACTATATTTTCAGGAACATCTCAAAGTAGTTCAAGTTAGTGTTGATTTTGTTATTAGGTGGAGAAAATTTTGGATTGTGATGCTCACTAGTCTCTATAAATTGACTCTTTCTGTTTCTACACATTCAGGTAGACAACTTTCCTCAGCTTCCAATCACAGAACATACAGTCCTCGTCAATCATTCAGTACCCTTCACTATATACTTCAGCAGTATTTCTTTCCCTAGAGCAATTTCCCTTCTGAGCAACTCAAAAGGACTGATAGCACGAGTCTTAGGCCTGATTTGCAATATTTTCTTTTTTTCCATTGTACTATTTTAAAACCTATATCAACATATTTTTTATCGTTTCTCATTCTCTGACACTTAAGAGAAAGTTAGAGATTTCAGAAATTTTCCCAAGGTACAGTTTCTATCCTTTGTTCTGAAAATCTAAATATTCACTCTGCCTATATTATTCCTCAGTGAATTCTCTAGCTAACAATAGAGGTTAAATGAACATAAAGTGTCACATTTAATCTCCACATATACAAAATAGCACTGTACAATAGCTATTGTTATTTCCTTTTAAAATGCAACTGAAGGTCATAAAGGTTAAGATAATTAACTGATTTCAAAACTTGTACTCCTTATTGTGTGCCCACAGTTCTTCCTTACTGACACATGAGGATGTAAGAAAACAATAGTAACAAAAGCATTCAGTGAGTCAGAGCTGGGTCTTTTCTAATGCCGAGGCTGCTCTAGGTGCAAGATAGAAGTGATTTCGCTTCTTGTCTGTATGGCCAAGATTTTTCATTTTCCATAACCAGCTTCAAATTATCTGGCTTTTCCTTTCTCTCATCTGTTCACAGAGCATATTTTATGATAGGCATGATTACCAACACTGAAAGTTCTCCCTGCTTTCAATTATTGTATATTGCTGCTTCTAAAATGGCATCTCAACCATTGCAACCTTTTCATTCTAGGAGCATGTCTGAAGAGAAAATTAAAGCAATGCTGAATCTCGATTCATAATAATTTGAATTAATTTGTGGTCCAATTGCTTACAGTGATGCTTAGCAGGGGCATTGTGTACGTAATGATTCTGAAGTTGCAAAATATTATTGCTAGCCATTTTGTATTTTATATAGCAATAATATTTATATTTTAATAACTGAAAATATCCTGATTGAAATACACTGCAGATGAAATATACCAAAATAATGTAAAGATATCGAGTCAAATTTACGTTTGTGTTAAAGTGGCTCTCAGACTACAGGATTTAAAGTCTTATCTTAATAAAAAAGTATTCTGAAAAACTCCTTTCTTGCTTTAAATGAAATGTACTTCTAATATAAAATCCCTTTATAAAAACAAACGAAGTGGATTAACTGTAACAGAATACAGGTGCTACTAGTTTCAGTGTCCTAGAAACAGAAGCTGGGGACAGTAACTTAGGCACATAAAATATACTGAAGAAATGCTTCCAGAACAGTCAAAGGGAAGGAGGACAGGGGAGCAACAGGAGCAAAGCAAGAACAGGCTCATCCTTGTGGAATCCCACCTCAAGCCTACTTTGAAAGAATAGATGCAGAAAACATGGCATTGATACCCAATGGACTAGTACTCTGCCACAAAGGGTGCTTTGGAGGCATTTGTAGGTAAATACGTGCACTGGAAAACAATACTAGTAAGTGAAATAAATCAGTCACACAAGTTTAAACATCACATTGTTTCTCTTACATAAGAAAAAAACAAAGGTAAAATATATGATAGATCATAAGAGATCCTTTTTCAAATGGGCAGATAAATAAGAGATGGAGAGGTTGAGGGAAAAAGGAAAGGTGTTTCTAAAAAGAGAAATCAAAAAATGGAAATACAGATTCTTAAATAGAAGAGAATTGGGAAATGGAGGAAGCAGACAGGGATGAGAGGGGAAGGCAACAAAAAAGGAATTAAGATGTGTTGTGTAAAAGTACAATCTTCTCACGCTAAATGTGAGCATTATGTATTATACACATGAACTGGTAAAAACAACACAAAATAAAATGAGATGATCAAACTGAGGTATTCTGTAATTTTAAAATACATATTTAAATTTAAGGGCTGCAATAAAATAATACAAAAAGTGTTAATAATCATTCTAATTCCAATTACACATTAAAGAATATATATTAAAAGAGTAGTCAGGATTATTTCTCAAACATCATTCCGTGAAATAAAGGAGCTGAGCAACCTCAATCCAGGAAAGACAGCCTCTTTAACAAATGATGCTAGAAAAACTGGATTTCAACTTGCCCAAGACTAAAACTATCTATCTCTTACACTATGCACTAAACTAAAATCAAAGTGGATTAGAGACATAAATATTAAAACAGAAACACAAACCTGCTATAAAACAGGTTAGAGAGAACTTTTGGAAACATTGGCATAAAGAAAGATTTTATGAAAAAAATTCCAGCAAAATGGGAACTAGCAGAAGGAATCAACAACTGGGATCTTGTTAAAAAAAACTTCTGCACAGCAAGAGAAACCACCAGCAGAGCAAAAAGACAAACTTCAATATGCAGAAAAAAATTAACCAGCTATTTGTCAAAGAAAGGGTTACTATCTGAAGTATATAGAGAACTTAAAATCAGCCCCCCAAATTTAAAGACCCAATTCAAAAAAGGGCATCTGAAATGAGCAGACAATTTTCAGATGAAGAAGGTGCAAAGAAAGATATGAAGAATGGACTCAATAGGCCAATTAAAAGACACAGACTAGCAGATTGGATCAAGACGCATTATCCTACAATCTGCTGCATACAGGAAACACACCTAATTCAGAAGGAAACATATAGAGAGAAAATAAAAGGTTGGAAAACAATCCTCCATGCCACAGGAAAATGCAAAAAAGCAGAAGTGGCTATCTTGTTTGCAGATAAAATAGATTTCAAACCCAAACGGATTAAAAGAGATAAAGACAGTCACTATATTATCCTACAGGGAACTATCCAAGAGAAAGAAATAACAATCATATTTATGCACCAAACTCTAATGCACCCAACTATATAAAACAAACATTACTGGACATGAAAAGCCAGTTATCCACGAATACAATAGTAGTAGGGGATTTTAATACTCCATTGTCTCAAATTGACAGATCAACTGGACAAAGAGTCAATAAGGAAATACTTGAGCTAAATCAAACTTTTGAGCAAATGGACTTATTAGATGCCTACAGAATTTTTCACTCTTCAAAGTGAGAATATACCTTCTTCTCAGCTGCTCATGGATCATTCTCCAAAAATAGATCACATTCTAGTCCATAGAACAAGCTTAAGTAAATGCAAAGGAATTGAAGTTATCCCCTGCATACTATCAAACCATAGTGCCTTGAAACTGGAGCTGAACAGCAGAAAAATTCCAAGATCCTCACAAACACATGGAAATTGAACAACACTCTGTTAAGCAACCAATGGGTCACAAAAGAAATTACAGAAAAAATTAAATAGTTTGTACAGCTAAACGACAACCCCAGCACTACATACAGGAATTTATGGGACACAATGAAAGCAGTTCTGGGAGGGAAATTCATAGCAGTGAATGCTATACTCGGAAAATAGAGCAAACTGAAATAAACAATCTAATGATGAACCTCAGACAATTAGAAAAAGAGGAGCAAAACAAACCCAAAGCACATACTAGAGAGGAAATTATAAGGATCAGAGCAGAAATTAATGCAATGGAGACAAAGAGAACAATACAATGAATCAATGAATCAAAGAGTTGGTTCTCTATAGTACTGGAAACATTAGCCATAGGAATCAGGCAGGACAAAGACATAAAAGGAATAAAGATAGGAATGAAGGCCCGGAGGGTTAGCTCAGTGGTTCCAGTGCCTGCCTCGCAAGCGCAAGGACCTGAGTTTGATCCCCGGTAACCACATATAATACTGGGCGTGGAGACACGCCCACCAATAATCAACACCGCATACCACAATGCCGGACGTGGTGGCTCACGCCTGTAATCCCAGCACTCGGGAGGCAGAGACAGGAGGATTGCTGAGTTCACGGCGGCTTGCCTGGGCACCATGGTGAGCTCAGGGCCAGCCTGAATGACAAAGCAAGACCCTGTCTCAAAAAAAAAAAAAAAGATAGGAATGAAGAAGTTAAACTGTCATTATTTGCTGATGATATGATACTCTATCTAGAGGATACTAAAACTCAACCAAAAGACTGCTAGACTTAATTACCAAATTTGGTAGTGTCGCTGGATACAAGGTCAATGCTCAAAAATCAACAGCCTTTGTCTACACAAACAACAGACTCACTGAAAGAGAAATTGGGGAGTCAATCCCTTTCACAGTAGCACCCAGAAAAATGAAATATCTAGGAATCAACCTAACAAAGGAAGTGAAAGACCTCTACGCTGAAAACTATAGGACTCTGAAAACTGAGATAGAAAAGGAAACCAGAAAGTGGAAAGATATCTCTTGTTCCTTGGTCAGGAGAACCAACATCGTCAAAATGGCTATACTCCCACAACTACTATACAGATTCAATGCAATTCGAATTGAACTTCCAATGCTATACTTCACAGAGCTAGAGAAAATAATACAAAAATTCATCTGGAACCACAAGAAACCTAGAATAGCAAAAGCAATTCTAAGCAACTACGACATGGCAGGGGGTATTACAATCCCCAATTTAAAACTCTACTATAAAGCCACTGTGATAAAAACTGCATGGTACTGGCAAAGTAACTGACCCAAGGACCAGTAGAATAGATTAGAAGACCCAGAAACAACTCCAGATACACTAAGCCACCTTATCTTTGACAAAGGAGGCACACATCCCCAGTGGAAGAAAGACAGCCTCTTTAACAGTTGTTGCTGGAAAAACTGGGCTTTAACCTGGCAAAAGCTAAAGTTAGACCTATCTCTTTCACCATGCACAAAACTAAACTCACAATGGATACGAGACTTAAACATTAAAACAGAAACAATAAGCCTGCTGGAAAACAGTCTTGGTAAAACTCTTGGAGACACTGGCTTAGGCAGAGACTTTATGAATAAAACCTCTATAGCACAAGAAACTAGCAGAAATAATCAACAAATGGGATCTCATCCTACTGAAAAGCTTCTGCACAGCCAAAGAAGTCGCTGGCACTGCTAGAAGACAACCAACAACATGGGAAAAAATCTTTACTAGCTGTTTATCAGACAAAGGGCTAGTATCTACAATATATAAAGAACTCAAACAGATCAGCCTCCCCAAGTTTAAACACACAATTCAAAAATGGGCATCTGAAATAAACAGACATTTCTCAGAGGCAGAAGCCAAGGCAGCCAAGAAGCATATGAAGAAATGTTCAACATCACTGGTCATTCGAGAGATGCAGATGAAAACAACACTGAGATTTCATCTCACTCCACAAAGAATGGCCGCTATCACAAAATCAACCAAGAATAAATGCTGGTGTGGCTGTGGGGAGAAAGGAACCCTTTTCCACTGTTGGTGGGATTGCAGACTTGTGCAGCCATTGTGGAGATCCGTGTGCAGATTTCTCAGAAAACTAGGACTAGGGGTCCCATTTGACCCTGCTGTCCCCTTGCTAGGAATATACCCAAAAGAATTTTAAAAATCACATTGGAAAGACAGATGTACACCTTTGTTCATAGCAGCTCAGTTCATGATAACTCAGTCTTGGAAACAACCCAAATGCCCATCAACTGGAGAGTGGATAAAGAAGATGTGTTTTTTTTTTATTTTATAAAATAAAGTATTATTCTGCCATAAAGATTGACAAGATGGATCCATTTAGGTGCAAATGGAGACACCTGGAGGATATACTAATAAGTGAAATCAATATATCACACATAGGCAAATTCCAGATCTTCTCTTTGACATGAACACCTGTAGATGCAAATGAGCTCTAGAAAGTATGACAGCTATTATAGAGTGGGAAATTTCCATAGGAAACTTGGTGTGGGAACGTAATGAGGGGAAGGAATAAATGTTATTCAGAAAGAACATAAAAGAGTATGTACAAAGGGGGTGGGGAGGTGTGGGTGGGTAGGGATATGGGTAAAAATGAGAATTAACTTGTGTCATATACTGGTACAAATTCCCCAATGTTACACGTGATTGTGAAATATATATAAATTGTACCAATAAAGAATTCAATTAAAAAAAAGAAAGATATGAAGAAATGTTCAACATTGCTGGTCATTCCAGAGATGCAGATGAAAACAACACTGCGATTTCATCTCTCTCCACAAAGAACGGCCACTATCATTATATCAACCAACAACAAATACTGGCAAGGCTGCAGGGAGAAAGGAACCCTTCTCCACTGTTGGTGGGAATGTAGACTGGTGCAGCCACTGTGGAGTTTAGTGAGGAGGTTCCTGAGAAAGCTTGGACTAGAAGTCCCTTTTGGCCCTATTACCCTGCTAGGTATATATATGAAAGAATTAAAAGCATCTCATCACAGTGACATATGTGTACACATGTTTATAGTAGCTCAGTTTATAATAAGTAAATCTTGGAGATGGTCCAAATGGCCATCGAAAGGAGAATGGATGAAGAAGATGTGTGTGTGTGTGTGTGTGTGTGTGTGTTATGAACTGGTGTATTACTCAGCCATAATGAAAGATAGAGTCATTTTTATTCAGATGCATATACCTTGAGGACATACTCATAAGTATGGACAGAAATAGGTCATGGATATGTAAATATTATATCATTTATCTAGTATGAGAAACAGAAGTTGTAAATGAGTTCTAAAATGTATGATAGCTATTGTGAAATTGGAAGAAAATATTCTAAAGGAAAAGGGAGCATGTGTCAGTAAAGAAGGAAAGAAAATATGTTGGCAAAATAAGAAACAAAGCTTATGTATATAGGGGTTGGGTGGTAGAAAGGGCAGAGGAATGGGCAAAATGAGAATAAAGATGCGTCACGTACAAACCCATAAAGTTGCATGTGATCATAATGTATGTACCAATAAATCAATTTAAAAAGGAAATCAGTAAGCACTATTTTGGATATATTGGATAAATAAAATATATCACTAAAATCTATTTTATCTGTTTCTTTCTTTATCCTTTTTTTTCCATGTGATTTTTGTTAGACTACAGTGTTCAGGAGCAATGTTCTTCAATAGAATGTTTTGGTAATGATGGAAATGTCCAATGCCTACCTCGTGACTGCAGTAACCATGGCCACTCTCCATCAGTGAGGCACTGAAGAGTAGCTAATAAGGCAGGAAAACAGAAATGTTTATTTCACTTCATTTAAATATAAACCAAATCAGCCACATGTAGCTAGTGGCTACCATAAAGTACAGTGCCATCAGCCATAACATTCAGAACTGATCACACCTAAAGGTCAAGAGAATTTGGATTTTTGACTCACCATGGCAACTGCCATTGGCTGAGGACTTATACTTTAACAGGTTGGAATTTTAGCCAAAGGCAATTTTTCGAAGGAATACCTTTCATCAGTTATCATTCAACTTGTATAAGTATGAGGGCAGGAGAATAAAAGGATGGTAAAGGGGGCCGGAGGGTTAGCTCAGTGGTTCCAGCACCTACCTCGCAAGCACAAGGTCCTGAGTTCGATCCCCGGTAACCACATATAATGCTGGGTGTGGAGACACGCCCACCAACAATCAACACCGCATACCACAATGCCGGACGTGGTGGCTCACGCCTGTAATCCCAGCACTCGGGAGGCAGGGACAGGAGGATTGCTGAGTTCGCGGCGGCTTGCCTGGGCACCATAGTGAGCTTAGGGCCAGCCTGAACTACAAAGCGAGACCCTGCCTCAAAAAAACAAACAAACAAACAAACAAACAAACAAACAAAAAAAGGATGGTAAAGGGAAGGTAGGCAGAGTGGCTTCCATTTAGGAAGAAACATAATAAAATAATATTTCAGTAGATAATCTTCATTACACCACTAGAAAAATATAGATTATTTAGACATCTTCATACATTTACTGAAATATTATAAATGTAACATATACTGAGGTAGGAAAATACAGGTGGATTACATGGGAGTTCAGTAAAGCCCATGTTGTGCATGAAGTAACATGATTTTCTAAAACAGCCAAATGTTGGGGAAACACTGAACTTAATAAAAGATACTCTTTAAATAAGACAATAATTACATTTTTTAAAGTATAGTATATAAAATATTCTTTGAATAAAACAGGTTCTAGGATTAGATAACTACAAACACAGCTTTCACCTTCAGGATGTCTGAAAGACTGGAAAATTGTCAAGAGTATTAGAGCTTTCTCCACATCGGGCTTCTCTCTGCACACTACTGGCAGCTCCTGCTCACTCACCAGCGTCAGTGTCCGCCCCCTCACAACTGTTAGGATGGACCAAATCCCACCAGTAGAAATTTTCAAGCTTCTTTAAAATTTTGAAAATGTGGGCCGGAGGGTTAGCTCAGTGGTTCCGGCGCCTGCCTTGCAAGCGCAAGGACGTGAGTTCAATCCCCGGTAACCACATATAATGCTGGGCGTGGTGGCTCACGCCTGTCATCCCAGCACTCGGGAGGCAGAGACGGGAGGATTGCTGAGTTCGCGGCGGCTTGCCTGGGCACCATAGTGAGCTCAGGGCCAGCCTGA
>PVIC010000467.1:0-10767 GCA_004025085.1 Thryonomys swinderianus | reverse complement strand
AAAAAAATTTGAAAATGTCTCCAAGATAGAGTACAATTCCATTGTGAACTATTAATACAGGCAAATTCATCTTTGGTAAGTGAATTGAATGAAGTATTTCACAAACTTCAATTAAATTTCAAGGAAAATAGAAAATCCGGCACTTATACATAAACTCATACACATTGAAGAGATTATGAGGTTTGAGAAAAGTACAGAATTAGTGTAAAACTACACTAGCTTCCAAAATGCTACATAGCAATATAAGTAGATGTATATTACTTTATCACCATACACCAAAATATGAAATTCTATTTGTTGAACTGTTATACCTTCATGTCTATATCTATAATACAATTGTGTAATTCATGGCTGTGAAAACTCCATATACTATTAAAAATGTCATTTAGAGCACAATTGCATTCTAAAGTCAGAAATACAGAAAGAAGATATTTGTTTCCCTTTATTGAGTTATTGGTACAGTTCCGGAATACATTATGATTATGTTCATCCTTGAGAATTCGTTCCTGCATATGATGTATCTTGATTTTTATTTTAGGAGCAGAAAAGATAGTAATTAAGAGAACAGTAAAGATAAATTTAAAAGAGAAATGATTTTCCTTTTTATTATCCTGTAGACATTTAGATTGACCTATCAGTTTAAAGGCAAACCTTTCCTATATTCAATGTTCACACTACGTTAAAAAAAAATACTTTCCATGAAAGCTATCTGGTCTTAGAATAAAAAAAAAAAAAAACAAAAAAAAAACTAGTGTTTCACTTTTGCATCCAGGATATCATATATGTCAAAAAAAGTAAAATTTGATCAACTCTCACATTCTCTATCTTTGAGTTTTCCTGAAAGAAAACAGTGAGCAAATAGGACAGGCATGGGATGAAAATGAGACTGTCATCCCATCAGGCAGGTGAGTGAAGAAACGTGAAATGGAGTGTGTACATCACACCTAACTGCTTTCACAGACCATCTAACCTGGCCCCATAACCTGAACATGCTGAAAATGTTTTTAGGTACTGTACGAATTATTTTTCTTTCTGAGGATACTATAAAGATGCAGAGGCATCTCCGCAAGCAGAATTATTCAGGGAAGCTAAATTTATAGGAAATAATTGTTACTAATAATTACAATAGTAACTATCCAGAAAAAGATAACCATTATTAAAATTATCTCCTTTTCGGGCCGGAGATTTAGCTCAGTGGCTCCAACCCCTGCCTCACAAGTGCAAGGTCCTGAGTTTGATCCCCAGTAACCACATACAATGCTGGGTGTGGAGACTCACGCCCACCAACCATCAATACTACATATCACAGTGCCCGGCATAGTGGCTCACACCTGTAATCCCAGCACTCGGGAGGCAGAGACAGGAGGATTGCTGAGTTTGAGGCTTGCCTGGCTCCCTAGTGAACCAAGGGCCAGCCTGAACTTCAAAAGCAAGACCCTGTCTCAAAAAAAAAAAAAAAATTATCTCCTTTTTTTATACTCTGAACTTCCTTATTTCCTGCATTTTCCTAGCATACATTTCTAAAGTTTTATTTATTCTCTCACAACCACTTAGTTTTTCTTCTACCTCCCCTTTCAATTTTTCCTACATATCTTTCCATTGTGATCCTAGAAGTACTGAAGATTTTACTCTCTTTAGTTACTCCACAGAGGAAAAAATATATAAAATATGCATCATGCCAAATACAAATTATGTAAATTTTCTGGATGGTGACAAAAGTCCTTAAAAGTTTGCTGCACTATTCTGCTGAATATTATGGGCTTAATGTTTCCAAAGTCAAAAAAGGCTCCTCAGTGTATACTACAGAGGTATTCTAGATCCATTTTTAGTTATGAATTTACTGTTAAACTGATTTACTATTTTCTTCCCAAATTACAGTTAATACCGTGTCATTTTGTTATTCTTTATTTGTTGAATGTAGCAAACTGGTATAGCTTGATTTGTCCATTGTCTTCAAGAGTCTTAACTTCACTTTTCCTCACTGGTGTAGAGGAAGATGTATATGATTTACATATTCAAATGAAATACTATAGTCCGTTGAGGCATGGGAGAGAAAGTATTCTGGCAAAACGTTAGGGGGAATGTCATAGTAAGACAGGAGATTAGCCTAGCTGGAGAAATGTGACCTGTTACTTACAAGGATCCAGAATACAAGCACAGGGCAGTTCCCGAAACCCTGCACATGGACTTCTGAGGAAAGCCCCACCAGGTTTTCAATAAGATGGCCTAGACCTGCCTGAGGTCAGCCTGAGGCGTGAGATACCAGCGCTGCCTGTCAGGAACCATGTGTAGAAGTTGTCACGGGTTTCCTCAAGATTTGGGAAGCATAAAGTTGCACGTGCCACAGTGAGTCCCTATCATGCCTTTCTCCATGGTACCTGCACTTCTTTCTCCAGGATGTCCTTCTATATTGTTTTCTCTTTTACTTGGCCCAAGGTTGCTTCCAGAGCCAGTTTTTCCCTTGCTCTTCACTTTTAATTTCTCAAGTAAACTTGGCCACTGCCTTTTTTCTCATTGGGTTCAGTTATTTTTTCATGATGAAAACCTGCAATCTAACTCCAAAAGGTGGGTCATTCAACCCAGAACTAGGTAGTATTTCCTTGGCAAGACATTTGCAAGGAGCTACTCACTAACAGCAGCAGAGGAGGGTACCTCCTAAGATAAACATTTAAGAAGGAGAGGTAAATATTATAAAAGCATGTCCAGGACCGGAGATTTAGCTTAGTGGTTCTGGCGCCTGCCTTGCAAGTGCAAGGTCCTGAGTTCGATCCTGGTAACCGCATACAGTGCTGGGCGAGGTAACTCATGCCCACTAGCCATCAGTACCACATACCACAGTGCAGGGCGTGGTGGCTCACGCCTGTAATCCCAGCGCTCAGGAGGCAGAGACAGGAGGATTGCTGAGTTCGAGGCTTGCCTGGCTCCATAGTGAGCTCAAGGCCAGCCTGGACTACAAAGCAAGACCCTGTCTCAAAAAAAAAAAAAAAAAAAAAAAAAAAAAAAAAAAAAAAAAAAAAAAAGCATGTCCAATTCACCTGTTTTTCCCTAAAAATGATTTCCATAATTCCAAATTTATAGTTTATTAAAATGTCAAAATATCATTAAGTTTAGGAAACCATTGTGTCAGTTTATTTACAAGAAAGCTTTATCTTGCTTGTAGACAAATGGTAACCATACTGTGTTATTTTGGAGTTAGTACAAAGATGTCACCCTCTGCAGTTTCAATAATATCTGAAAAAATTTCATAAAATCTCCTAAAGTTCTTAAACCAGATAGGCTATTGTTCCCTTAATTTCTCCAGGACTCCCAGGAGACCCTGTCACTGTAAGTGTAATCTTAGAACGTGTTGTAAATTCTACATTTACTGAATCTTATTGTGTTTATTTACACCATTTTTCTTTATCTGGAATAGTCTAAATACCAACAAAAGTCCTAAATATTATTTGGAGATCAGCTGATTTTGATTTTTTTCTTTATGAGTTCCATACCAAATAAGGGGGATCATTTCAAGAATTGTAAATTAACAAAACCAGACATCTTTTGTTTTGTTTGCCTCATGACTATGCAAATGGAGAACTGACCCCTTTACTCATGCGGTCTGGGGGAACTCCTAGTGGACAGAGTCAGCAAAGAAGTGCGAGACAACAATAAGTGTGGGGATACTCAGTCATCTCCACAAATCTGAAGTTTTCTACCATACAGTGCTTTTTGTTTCTCCTATAATTTTTGTTTGCATGTCTCTTTCACTGGAGAGACACATTTGTAAAATTATACACTTCTTTTTGAGGCTCAAATGTTGCCAGGACTCACATTCTATTCATTGTTATCAGAAACAAACCTCAGATTTACTGTCAAATTTTCACAAAATTTTGACTAGAAATAGATCAAGAGCAAGCAGAGTTATTCAGGAACATTTCGGTAGTGGAAGGTTTTCCTGTGCCCTGCCCCAAACAGTTCAAGCTCCAAAAATTGTAACTGCACATGCAGTTACTCAATTTTTACTCACTAACATTAAAAAAATAAAATAAAAACATGTTTTTCCAGATGAAAATGAACTTAGCCCACCAAAACCATATTGTAATATAAAATTGTGTATATAGGGGGTGGGGAGGTGTGGGTGGGTAGGAAAATGGGTAAAAATGAGAATTAACTTATGTTGTATATTGTTGCAAATTCCCCAATGTTATATGTGATTGTGAGATGTATATAAATTGTACCAATAAAGAATTTTTAAAAATTGCTACTGTTTGCTGATAATCAGCAAAGTTTTTAAATACTCCTGTTCTGAATTTAAACCTTCTCATGGAAGATAGTCATGCTTCTACACAAACATGACTTGTGGAAAGAGACACCTACTTCCACGTGCTCAACTGAGTCAAAGTAGAATAATTCTCTTAACAATGGAGAAGCAAACCTTTTGCATTAGTAAATCACAAATGAATATACACCTTAGTCTATTATATATGTTCCCAAATTTAATTCAAAGCAGCTTGTGACTGAATGCTGAAATAGATCTTAAGAAAAAGTCCATTTGGTGGGCCAGGGATTTAGCTCAACAGTTCCAAAATCTGCCTGGCAAGCGCATGGTCCTAAATTCAATCCCTGGTAATAATAAACCACAATACCGGGCAGGAGTGGTGGCTCACACCTGTAATCCCAGCACTCAAGAGGCAGAGGCAGGAGGATTCCTTTGAATTCAAGGCTTACCTGGGCCACATAGTGAGTTCAGGGCCAGCCTGAAGTACAAACTGAGACCTGGTCTCAAAAAAAAAAAAAAAAAAAAAAAAAAAAAGTTCATTTGAAATGTGAATATACAGGTCCTTTGATCACCCAGAGAAAGAAGAACTCTCCTGATCCAACATGTTCTTCAACACACATGACTTTCAAGATAAATTCCTCATAATTGTTTCAGTCTGTCACTTGGGTTAGAAGAGAGAGAGAGACAGAGAGAGAGAGACAAAGAGAGAAGGAGAGACACAGACAGGAAAGAAGGAGAGAGGCAGAAAGAAAAAGAGACAGAGACAGAAGAGGGAGAAAACTACGCTTGTCCTAGCTTGGTTTGCCAGAAGATTCTGGATTCAGTGAAAAGTGAGCAAGTGGGTCAGTTACTTGATAGTTCTATGGCACCTTTTTACTACCTGAGACTTTAATGTGGTAACTCAACATCATACAAGCTAGCAGGCAAAAATTATGAATACTACTGCACAAAGAATTACATTGTAATGTATTTATTATAGTTATCCTAGTTTGCTACCTTTCCTACAAGAAAGTTTTGGCTATTTATGAGATGAGAATGTTTTACACTTCTGACACAATAAATGATACACAATAGATAACTAATAAATAACTGATGATGTCCAGGGCAGTGGCTCATGGCCATGATCTCAGGATGATTCCAATTTTGGAAACAGCCTGAGCAACTTACTGAGGTAGTAGGACAAAGAGAGACAGTGAAGACCCTGTATAAAAATTTTTAAAAGGCTGGGAAAGTATTTCAGTGCAAAGGACCTGGGTTCAATTCCCTGAAATGCAAAACGGAAAATAAATAATTCATTATAGTACATGACATAATAATTAAATCTTTGTCTATGCTATGGGCTTTGGAGGTGATTATTTAAAAAAAAGAATCCAGGAAATAAGAAAATTAGTATCACAACATTTTCACTGCAAAACATATGCTAAGAACTGTTATGATTTAATGAAAAAGGACCCCAGCAACAAGGTAAGAGGCTGAGATTCAATTGCTGGGTCAGTCTTAACCACAGAGTTTCATATCTATTGTCAAGTTGTTCCGTGAGCTTCAGTTCCTTTGTTGTAAATGAATGAGATATGAAAACAGATTTCAAGTTGTACATACTGATTTAAATTCCTGCAGAAAACAATTTTTGTGATCTGTGTAGGATAATTTAATGTGATTTAATCTAATAGTCAATAAATACCAGTATTGTAGGAATATGGAAATGGAGGACATTAGCAAGGAATAACTGTTTATGTTACACACATTTTGAAATTCAAAAAGCATTTTTAGTCATTTTTTCTTGTTATCCTCATACATATTCCATCAAAATTTATTTAACCATTTGACTGAATATATTAGTTTATATCTTGAGAAGTCCTCTGGCTAGGTTAAATGCAGGTATAGTAAAATGGTATTGGTAAGTTAAGTATCTGCCAAGTAACATGTTCACTATAGCAGATCTTGCCTACCACCCACCCAGCTCATAACATGATAAAAATAAATTCTTAAAGCCAACCTTCCAGAGTAGGAATCTAAATCATTTCTCATCCATGAACTAGCCACTGCTGGCTAACAGAATGCATTGATTTTAAATCATTCTACTTGCTGCTTCTCTAATAATCCAAAATACATAAAAGAGATTCTGAGAAACTTCAGGAATTTTCAGGTACCAATTACAAAAATCACCTTCATAGAAATCAGGCAACAGAAAGGACTTATTCATTCAACAAACGTTCATTGAGCACCACCGTGGGATAGATATTAACAGCAAATGGGCCTACAGCACAAAATAATCAACAGTATCTTTAGTTTTCACACAGATTAGGCTGGTTGGGTGGGGAGATAGATAAATTTGATGTGAAATTTTGATTCTAGTCTTCAGGATTTCAGGGAAAAGACACATGAATTGAGTTTCACATTCTGTGTCACATTTCCTATCAGATTTCCCACATTTTAAATTCCTAGGAGACACACGCTAAAAGGGATACTAGATATATGTAACACTGAAATAAGACAAAATTCAGAGTGGAGAATGAGGCTAACTAGAGCTAAAATGCTTATATTCCCAACTGTGTCAAGTTATTAAAAATGATAGTTGATTGAAAGCATTTTAAATTTCTACATAGCCACTATAAAATACTTTACCCCAGGCCGGAGGGTTAGCTCACTGGTTCCGGCACCTGCCTTGCAAGTGCAAGTTCCTGAGTTGGATCTCCGGTAACCACATACAATGCTGGGCATGGAGACTCACGCCCCCCAGCCATCAATATTACATGCCACAGTGCAGGGTGTGGTGGCTCGTGCCTGTAATCCCAGCACTCGGGAGGCAGAGACAGGAGGATTGCTGAGTTCGAGGCTTGCCTGGGCTATAGAGTGAGCTCAGGGCCAGCCTGAACTACAAAGCGAGACCCTGCCTCAAAAAAAAAAAAAAAAAAAAAAAAAAAAAAAAAAAAAAAAAAAAAAAAAAAAAAAAAAAAAAAAAAAAAAAAAAAAAACTTTACCCCATAGGTGAGCAATCTAAAATGTTTCTTCTTATATTTAATATTACTTCTCATTCTGGAAAATGTTACATTTGTTTTTTTTCCATATACAACAATTTATCTTATAAACAACAGTGACATGATTTTAAAAGTAAAGTAATATCTTTAACATGTTTTATCTTGTCCAGGAAATTCTTGAAAAACGACAACAACAATAACAAAATAAAGTTGTCATTTATATAAGGAGCTACCTAGGAAATAATTCAATTAATAATAAACTGCTCAGTTTTTAAATAGACAATATGAAAATGTGTTTATTCCCTAGCTTAAAAGTCCAAGATAACTTATATTTTCACAACTTCCATCTTCCTGTGCCCTATAATCCTTGATTATAACATGAACCATATTCAAATCAAGAATTTACCTTCAAAGGTCCACCTAAGCTGGATTCCACACATTTATAACTGTTCTGACTTTGATCTCCCTACTTGAGAGGTATAATGGCGTCCTGTCCTGCCACGGAGAAGGATAAACTTGAGGCATTTGTACCAAAATTGTTGCACCTTGAGACCATAAAATTAAGTGAAGTAAATCAGATATAGAAGCTTTAAATATTACATCTTCTTTTCTATGAGAAATCTAAAATATCAATGAAAAGAAAAATTATAGTTAGCAAACAGGAAGTAGATAGTTCTATTACAAAAGGGAAGAGGACAAGAGATGGAGGGAGAATGGAAGAAGGAGAAGGAACTGAAAAAAAGAATGAAGATGTGCCATGTACACATTTTAAACTCTCCAAAAGGAAGATTAATATTGTGTATTGTACAAAGGTACTAACAAACAATTTAAAAAGATAGTGATCTCCCTTACCACTTTTTCTTCAAGAGGTAGTTTTGATGGCATGTTTTTGGAACCAGAATTCAACGTTTAACCACTGTAATTTTAACACATAAAACATACTGCTAATTGTTGAATAGGTGGATGAATTACAGCTTATACTTCACTTTCAAATGATTTCTATTAATGTCTCAAAGAATATTTTAATGAATTCTGAAGACAGAAGTATATATAGCCTAGGAAAGAAAGGCAAATAATTTACAAAGAATGGAAATAAAATTGACCAAGTTAAGTAGCCACCAATACATATGGGAAGCACTATGTCCAAGACTACAAATTTAGATTGTTTATGAAGTATTTTCTGATTAAATATAGAAAGTTAATTTTCAAAAATCATTCAAAAGCTTTGTGCAATTTTATACCTCATCAACTGTGCATACAAAAACCTTTGTAGAAATTCATGCAAAGTAAAGAAGCATCAGGAGCTCAACCTCATATACAGGGAAAATTTACTTTAAATCTTTTGCCTTATATAAGTAAATACAAGTAATTACTTGTCACACTACCTCCTTATAGGCATTGCCTTCCTAAAATGTGAGGTGAATGTGATAACCACTACACTAAAGAAACTTTCTTCCTAAAAAAGCAACCGTGTGTGTGTGTGTGTGTGTGTATGTGTATGTGTGTTTAAATGTTAATTTCCAATGATTCTCCCAAGAACAAAATAAAAGCATTGGCTACCCTGTCTTACAGAGAGAAATAATGCAAATGGATAATGCCTTAGGGTCACAAACATTATACATTTGACTTGTCAGGGTCTGATATCCCATAGGTCTCACACATAGAGAACAGATGCAATCAATGAACGGCTGACAATCAGTGGCAATCCCTTAATCCCAGCCCTAGTCTTTGCTTTGAGAAAAAGGACTTTTCCCTTCCACACAGAGAGGGGAAACCCACAAGTGCATCCTAAGGCAAAATGTTCATACAGACAAGAATAGCTCATACGGAAATTAAGGACAAAAGGTAGCTTGGTGATTTGGGGCTTACTCCTACTGGGCATTTAGACAAAATAGATTGGGAAGTTTTTTTGCAGACAACAAAGCCCTATAAAAATGCCAGCCCATTAATCATGGGTGATTTTAATTACTGTGATATTGATTAGTATAGCAACTATGCAAAACCTAAACAAGACAGTGTGCTTTCCTGAGCTTGCTTTTTTTCCTCCTTTCAGTTTCATGAACAGCTGGCTTAACCAAAACCTATTTTAGGATCAAAAAAAGAGCAAACATGAATAAATTGAAGGTTGTGTAGAGCCAGAAATGAGAAGTTACTGAAGAGAATGGAATTTTAGTTTCTTTTACAAAATTTGGAATTCTCAAAAAATATTTTGCAAAGCATTATGCCTCTAAGGAAGTAATGTGGTCAGTTTCTTATAGTAAATGCATGACTGTTTAATCCCAAGGTTAAATATTGTATTTCTAGTAATTTCAACATATTTATGTGGATATTTAGATATATGTGTGATTTTTCCTTTTGAAGCACATATATGTAATCATGTACTGTAAGGCTTATCCTATTTTCTTTTCTGGAAACATATCTTCCTATACATGGTTAGAGTTAACACAAATGACAGAAATAATAGCCCCATGATTTACAGGGAAATAGTCTGCACAATAAAACCTTATCAAATTCACAGATTTAGACATGCTGCCACTGAGATAGGCAGAGAACCATAGTTTATTTTCTATAATTGATCCTACAGTCTCCACAAGCCCTTATCTTGCTCTGCAGTTACAAAAAAATTACAAATTGAAAAACTTAAACTTTTCATTTGCGATCTTAATTTTACTACAGTATTCCTTAGTTCAACATTTAGGTTAAATACTAAGAATTTGGAACTTAATCCCACTGCCTACCTACTTCCTGCCTAGGGTTAGAATCTTAATAGTGCTAAAGGATAAGGGAGGTAGATGACAGTGCTGGCAATGATTTGATGTTCTTACTGGTGAGTTTCCACTCTCTTCTCAAGGAGACTCAAGATTTTGGACCTTTAAAATTAATATATTTTTAGATAGATACTTCAGGGCCTAATTAGTATTAAACTGGTACTAGATGATGAAGTTTTCAACATATTTCTTTGATCATAAAACTTATGTACATCATAACCTCCTCATCTCTAACCAAAGCTAAATTCTATTTACTACTCTTCTGAGTACCTGTGGTGCTTCATAGGAACATTAAAAAATTTCTCTGAGCTATGAGAAGCCAAGACCCTGTCTTAGGCTGAGTAGACAAGTCTTTTTCTTAACAATGACTTACAAACCAGTGTAGTCCTTTTCCACAATCAAATGCCTCTTCTCCCAGAGGATGGTGCATCCCAGACTTCACTATTAAAAAATTTTGTTTCTGGGCTGGAGGGTTAGCTCAGTGGTTCCGGTGTCTGCCTCACAAGCGCAAGGACCTGAGTTTGATCCCCAGTAACCACATATAAGGCTGGGCGTGGAGACACGCCCACCAACAATCAACACCGCATACCACAGTGCCGGATGTGGTCACTCACGCCTGTCATCCCAGCACTCAGGAGGCAGAGACAGGAGGATTGCTGAGTTCGCGGCGGCTTGCCTGGGCACTGTAGTGAGCTCAGGGCCAGCCTGAACTACAACGTGAGACCTTGTCTCAAAAAGCAAAAAAAAAAAAAAAAAAAAAAAA